>UCQR01009968.1:0-28865 GCA_900474235.1 Cecidostiba semifascia | reverse complement strand
GGGGGGGGGGGCTAAACCGACATCGGATTATAAATCAATGCGTCAAAATGCAATAAAGATGTATCGGACTGGAATATCTGTACTATATTATTAATAAAATTAATAATATAGTATATCAACCGATAATCGGGAACTTCCAAGATAAATCTAATTAAACTTCTCAGCTACTGCCAAGCCAACGAAAATATAACCAATAATATCCAAATATAGGCAATATATAAAGTTCTGCAAAAAGTAACCGATCGTCGATAATATCCTCGAGCGCAACGCTCACTTCCGCTCTAAAACCCGGCGCCGCTCTTAATTTTCAATAATTCATCAGCAGCACACCCCTTCGTCGAGCCAGAGCAGCCATTACCCTCCCCCCCCCTTTCGCTATAGCCTTATATGCAAGAGCAACGCCATATAGGAATGGTTCCCGGCAGCAACTGTGCGCGCTGCATACTCAATCTTAGGCATCAGACCAGCCGCTCTCTCCTCAAACACGCCGCGATCAGATTGACAGTCGACCGCGCGTCGCAGGCCGCCCCGAATACGCGATGAGCGTTTACGCCGCAACGGCAGCATCAGCAGCCGAAGAAGGTCAGCTGTGCGCGGAATTCCTAAAATACGCCCCAGGAACTCGATTCTTCGACGGATGCCTCGAGAGCACTGACTGGGACTTATTCGGTTATCCGGCGGCGGGGTGGATCTTTCTCTATGCGGACTTCGTTTATTTGATTGGAATGCGCTCCTGCTTTTTGGCTTTCTTTACGGGGGACTGTAAAAAAGGGCCGGAGGAGCTGCTTGTTTGCGAGCAGATAAAAAAAGGAAATCCGTGCAGATATTTTCTCCGGGAATATACTACATATTGTAACACAGTGACAACTTGGTAATAAATAAATCCTGAACCATAATTCTAGATTTTTCAGTAAGCTTCATCCTTGCTTGGAAATTCTCTTAATATATACGTGCGTTAAACGCGACACCCATCAGTTGGTCCAACGTCCACTGCATATCGAGACGCTGCAGACTGAAGCGAAGAATCGCGCTAAATGTCATTAGAACGCGTCAAGCAACGAGACTCGCCGGACACATGTGCAAATTCGAATCAACGCGATTCACGGGTTGGCGCTTTTTTTTCGTTGCCCCCGGGAAAGCCCGTTATCGCGAACGTTGACGTTTTAATTCGATTCCCCTGCGCCGGCACAATTATTCACTTTTGACGATCCCACAGCTCAAAACAAGTGACCGCATAACGAAGCACCTTTTTTTTTCCTCCCTCGTCGCGCCGATTCGTGACTGTATAAATATCTGGGTCAGCGCTTATAGCATATATAACTGACGAAAATTTAGATTCCACTTTTTAGTACAAGAATTACAGCGATCGATGTCAATGGAGGACAAACATGTATGATTCTAAAAGTTTTAGCGCATATTTAAAATCATCCTGATGACTTAGCGTTATACAAAAGTATATAATTAAAGACACTGAGCGCTTACTTTGAGACCAGAGCTAAAATACGCATTTGAAAAGATTCAACATACCATATCACACCACTCGTCAATAATTCAAAAAGTAATTATTGCCATTGAAAAGTCTTCCCTCCGACTTTCCAACTGACAAGTCAATCCACGTTCGCCGCGTATATAGTCGCAGCCCTTCCCACCCCCTTACCACTTTTTTTCTTTTCCTTTCCGTTCTCTCCTTTCATACAGTCCGCCGACATTCTTATCGCATTTGCGGGGCTTTGAGTAATCGCTCCACGTCCCGACGACGCACATAGAGGACGAAGAGCTAGCGAAATAGAAAGCTCCTGCGAGTATATCACGCGCCGGCTTCTCATATTCCCCGGACTGAATTATTAGCGAAGATGAAGCAGCAGCAGCAGGAACGGATGAAAAGGGGGGTTTCCTGTGCTTTTCACGCGCCACATCCTTTCTTTTATAACCCGCAGAAAGGGATGCATGTACATACGTATGCTTAAATGAACATTTCTCGCGAAAAATCCGCAATCAGCGCTTGCGCGCTCGCGTATATACAGTGAAACTTAATCGCTCTGGCGCACGCATAGAGGCGCGTATAACGAAGAGAGAGAGAGAGAGGAAAAGAGAGCCGGGGAACTAGAGCTTGCTGGATCAAGTCGGCGGAACAAAAATTACAGGGTACTCGGAAAAACGGTGAAATTACACAGCAGAGAGAGAACGAGAGAGAGAGAGAGAGAGAGAGAGAGAGAGAGAGAGAGAGAGAGAGAACTGAAAGCAGAGAATCACGCCAACGAGATGCGAGAGAGATAGCGCGCGTGTGAATAACGCTGGGGTTGGTCGAGATTTGCTAGCTTGGATTTTTTTGTTGATATTACGGACTAAGGCTCGCTTGAGCGATGTGCATTGAAGTGGTATGAAGCCATTTATTCAAAACTTTGTTTGCTATCTATATCCTGCTCGCAAGATCTGATTTCAGTGGTTCGCCGTTACTGAGAATCTGATATACCGTATATAGAGATCTTTTTTCATAGAGATAATAAAAAGAACGTTCTTGGAATATTATTTTTCTGGTGGAAACAACAACGTGTCAAATTTCAATTTAAAAGTATTTTTAGTACATCAGCATACTTCGTAGTGTTGTTTCATAGTCTAAATTCAAGAGTGCAAAACTAAGCATTAATCCAGACAAAAAGAAAAGCTCGAGTCTACATATTCAAAAGCCAATTTACCTATCAACTACCCTTTATCACATTCGCCAGTCAATTCCTAGCCAGCGACTTGGAAAACGCCATTAAATTTCTTCCCTTCAAACACAAGCCCGAATAAGCGAACGAAACCTAAGCCAGACACGTCCCCAAGAGAAGATTCGAATGGAGTAACCGCAGAGAAAAGCGAAGGAAATTAAACGCGGCTGGTACTACTCTCTCGCGCGCGCACGAGTCACAGGTGTATTTATCCCGCAAGCTCGACCAGAATACATTTACTCCTCTCAAGGCATCCCCTGTACACGTGCAACGCTTGCATATATGGGGGAGAAGGAGGCAAGCTATATGCTCTTTACGTGTGTTTGGCCGTGTTTGCCCGTTTGTTTCGGAGACGTTTCCTCCCCCTCTCTCTCTCTCTCTCTCTCAATCTCGGCATACGACGTTGGAGACAAAGCTTGCTTTCTCTGCCTTGCGAGGAAGCTTTGATCGCTACTACTGCTGGCGGCAACGGCGGCGCGCGCGCTCCAGCATAATAACGCCCGAGACGTAGACGGGAGAGAAATCATCGCGATGGAACGGCGCTCGCTTAGACGTGTTTTGTCTGCTTAGAGGTATAGCGTATTTGTTTCTTCGGCGAGGAGCTTGTTTGTGGGTTTTTGCGAGGGTTGTTTGCGGAAAATCTCATATTCTGTTCGACGTTTGCAAAGAAGATTTGATGAATGAATGTTCTCTCATCATCCTTTTAGTGTATAGTCGAGTAAATATAATATAATAACTTCTAGATTTTTAAAACTATTATACTATAATGACAGAATTAAAGTGATTTTATTTAACCAGTGTTCCAAAAACTTTTCACATAAGGTTCCTAAATACCCCTTTTAGAGGACTTTCCACGTGGGAAGTAAGCCCAAAGTGCGTAAAAGTTGAAAACTAGCTACGAGCTAGAGCCAACACAACATTTAAGTCCACTTACGATCATGTGAAATTAGTTTTAGCCTCTCTACAACAATAATTCCCCAGCTATATGTCAACTGCAATGATTGTTCTTTACTCGAAAATCATTGCTCCGTTAAGTTCCACCTTCAGGTATCTCGTTTGCATGCGGAATGCCTACTATAACCGGTATACAACGCAGATAAAACAAAACTCGTGTTTAAATTCCAATGTCTGGTAGATGCTATCAAAGCGGGCTAAATTCGTCCCATAAAGACGATGTGTCTAATTTAAGCTGCGCGCGATAAAACAACAAGCCCCTGGGGCTAAATGCCTTCAATTTCGCTGCCTCTTGCTAATTACGCCGTAACAATACAAAGCTGGTTGCTGCGTAGGTTCGCCCTTTGGCGAGTGTGCCGTCGTTTTCCTTCTAGTCTCGTCGTTGCTGCTGCTTCTGCTGCTGCTGCTTAAGCGAGGAGCTTGTAATTTAATGTTTGCATAGAATCAGAAAGTCATGATATCGCTTGAAGGTCTACCCATTCGATTTTTCTTTCGCTGAATAACGTGGAGAGCGATAGTGTATGTTTCAACAAACTTTTTACGATAATGCGAACGAGTTGTGCTCTAATACAGCGCGGGCGATGCAGTCAAGTACTGTTCGTAGCGGTTGTTACAAATTTTCGAGGTATCGCAACACGAAGTGGAATTCCGTAGTTTGATTATGAACTGTTTAATTAATGACCAGCTCAAAGTCACTCGTGCCTTCATTGTTCTAACAAGGAAAGTCCGAACTATCCGGGAACCCCACCGTTTTGATTAGATTGCAGGCGATATACTCCATATCGATCGGTAATCATGTTCGTCGGTTCCCCCAAGAAACTTATATTCTGATCAATTTATGGTAGAAATTCCCTGTCCTAATTTAGGAATTAATTTATCTTTTTATATTTCTTTTTTATCAATGCACAGCCTGCATAAAACAAAAAAAAACGTTATGTAGCTTTATATTCTACGCAAACTAAACCAAATTTAATAAAAATAAACACCATTAGATTTTGTCCGACAGAAAAACGATTTTTTTTTTTTTTCACCAAACATCATTATTTTCTTCCCTTAACAGAGAAATCGCCCTGCGTTTCGACGTTTCAAATAATGATACACATGTATGCACAAGTAACAAATTACGGCGTGCCGGAAAATTCAAAACTCGAAGAGTATATAAAACAAATCGCCTTTCTCAAGGGAGTCTTGTCTCGAGAGAAGCCCTACAAAGACGAAGAAGAATCAGCTGCAGCAGCCAAGAAACAGAGAAGAAGCGGCGCGGCACCGCTTTGGGCGATAAATTTTGTTTCCTCCGGCGAAATTACCGCCATCAATTACAAAAGCGTGGCCCGAACAGATAATGTCCTCGAATCCTCGCGGCTCCGCCAACTTTCGTCGTAGATCAGGCCGAGCTTTCCTCGGCCTTGAATTCATTGTGCCCGCGCAAGCTCTTAATTCTGATATAAGGAGGGCAAGAAAGGCAGCCTCTCGATTTCCACGGTCGAGTTCTCCTGCGCTATTTCTTTGAGCGCGAAACGAGAAAGTTTTGAATTTCCCATCGGCAAAAGGGCTTCGCCAGAAAGAATAAACCGTTTCATTTGATATTTTAACCGTAACACTTCCCTTGACGCATATGTTTTTCGTAAATACTCCTACTACACGTATGCCTTTAAATGCTAAGTTTATGCAGCTCGTAAAAAGAAAAAAATTGTTATGATAACAAGAGAGAAGATTTATAACTGCAACCTTATTAAAAACCAGATTAAATAGAAGGTTCAGTCGAAAAACTACTTTACATTATAAAGCTCTAAATCTCCTTAAAATTACGTAGCGTACTTTTTTATTCAAGAGTGTATATTTAAGTTTAAAAATGCGATAAAAAATTTCGTAGCATATAATCCAACTCTTCACAAAAATATAGCACACATACACACGCCAAAGCCCAATAACGCAAAGTTTTTAAAATAAATATCCAGAGCCTTTCAAAACGAAAAATGAAGAAAAGACGCCCGTGCATCATCATCGCGCAAATTCAGCAGAACTTTTTAGTCAAAAGCGCATTGCAGCGCGTCGCCTGGCATTATATTCATCACGCCCATCAACATAATTTTCCCGCAATTGCGTCGAGTGCGCGGCCCACTCCTAAATTCTCTCCTCGCATTAATAAACAAAGGACGAAATTCCAACGTGAGCGCGCGCTCTTGTAGCTGCGCACCCGCGTAATCACGTAAAATAACGCTTCGCGCAGCAAATTTTCATCCACGCCCTGCTCGAAAGCGAGAAAAAAGGTGAAGCGAGAGAGAGAGAGGAAGAACAAAGAGGAATAAAGGAAACATCAGTACTATGGCAGCGTCAGTTTCTAGCTCTTCCATCTGTACAAACGCCACGCCGGCTTTTTCTCTTGCTGACTGTATACCACCTTTCGCTCTCTCTCTCTCTCTCTCTTTCTCTCTCGTTCTCTTCCTCTGTT
This sequence comes from Cecidostiba semifascia, assembly GCA_900474235.1. Classification (NCBI taxonomy): domain Eukaryota; kingdom Metazoa; phylum Arthropoda; class Insecta; order Hymenoptera; family Pteromalidae; genus Cecidostiba; species Cecidostiba semifascia. The sequence goes on along the minus strand of UCQR01009968.1, from coordinate 22,748 downwards.
CATCTCCCCCTTTTCAGGACGTCGTAGCCGCGAGGCGGATCGCGATTATGCGCGCGCTCCCGCTGAAATTTTCTTTGTATAAGCGAGCGAGCTTTGTCTTGCCCTCGTCCCGTGATGATGAACTTGACGGTCTCAAAGTCTACCTCGCGAAGCTTTTACACGTGTGCGCGCGCGGCCTTTGAACCGCCATCACAATAAATATTTTTCACCTCTTTAGCAAGCGCGAGCTTAAATAAAGTATGCGTGACAATATCGCAAGTTTTTTCATCTGTGTGCGCGAGCGAAGTGTCGTAAGGAAGAAAGAGAGAATGGCCTTTGTTAAAGGATACTTTCGTATACGATCATGGATCTTCTTTAGAGATGCGACTATGGTTTTTGAGGACTTTGCAAGAGAAGCTTGCCGCGAACGTCGTTTCTATGCTTAATTGTGCGATAATCAGTGTCTGTGTGAATGAGAGATGCTTTTGAGTTAAATGAGAATTGCTCGTGCGAGAAATTTTCGTTGTTTCTTTTGACTTCATTGAAAAACTGTTGAGCTTATTTAATTTAATTTTAATTCAATGCAATAACTTTAACTCGCATTTTCCCTCGAATTTCTCAGTTTCTGTTTACTTGTTTTCCTTCATTTGTTCGAATATACCTGCTAATGCATTTATTCAATTGTATATATTTTTTTTTGTATATTTATAAATAAAGTATAAATGTGAAATATTGTGCATTAAAATTCGTATGAACCATCATATAGCAGTTAAGACAACACCAGCCAAAATCAATATGCTTTAATTACGAGCCCAACCTCATTAGTTACACCGAATTCCAATTATCCAAAATACCCGTCACACTCATCCCTCAGTCTCTTTAATCGTCTCCTCTTTCTCACCCCCTATCCCCACTCTTCACGCATACCCGCAATATCTCTTTACCCCGTACTCTATTCTCTCTCTCTCTCTCTCTCTCTCTCTCTCTCTCTCACCCGGATCTCGATTTGGCTACCCTCTCGCGAGTTTCGATTACCTTGATTTGGAATAGGGGGAGCCACTCGCGAGTTCCGAGTGTGGCAGCGGTCGCGTCGCACACGGAATTGCACTCGGTCGCGGCAAGTTCGCCATAAGTGCGACCGCGAACACGAGAGAGAGCGACTCTCGAGAGGGAACTCGAGATTTCCGCTGGATGTGCATCGACTGACCTAGCCGCAGGGCTAAAGTGGCCACCGTAGTTCCGAGTGACGCTACGCGGCTTCCGCTACGACTGTATTCAGAAGTGCTGCTGTTTTAGTGGGGTAACCACCCCCTAGGGTGATGAGGGGCATTTTTTTTAATGTGACTGGGATCGGAACGATTTGGCTTGCGGTCGTAGAGTCGAACTTGGTCGGTTTGACGTAAGCGCATTTTAAAGAGAAGTTGTCCGATACTAGCATAAATTAACCTCGGGGAATTGTTTTTTTTTGTAAGAGGTTTCATAATATAATATTCCATATGTCACTCAGATAAAAAATACTTTAATACAGATTATTTACACAGAAGGAGGCGCTGCTGCAGAAAAATAGCAATTCGTTAGATGCTTTTCGATAAATCGAAGACTAATATACTATTCAAAGAATTTGATTAATTTTGTAAAATCCAAAGAAACTCTAAAATTGCTGAAATATACAGATATAATATAGTATAAATTACAATGAAAATATACATACTTCATTTTCATCTACAAAAATTTGCAATTCAGCTCCGACGAAACTTGCTTCGTTAATCTCCTCGACCTGCAATAATACGAAACAATTAGCCATATCTCACAAGTCCACTTCAACTCCCTCCTAATGAAAGCCCCTTCAAAAAACTTTGCGAGACCTGGCCGTTCTTCTCCCAATTTAAGTTACGCGCAGTGCGCCAAGTTAGCGATCGCGAAAGTAACTTTGGCGATTTTCGGATGCAACGACGACCGAGCAAAAATCGTCTGCAGCAGCGGCTCCTTCTCTCGGGGGTATCGCATTACCGTTAAGGAGCTTTTCGTCCCTGTGTTAAGAAAACGACAAAAGCGAGACAAAATGCTGAGAAGGAGGAGGATGGGGATAAGAGTCGGAAGGAGATTAACACTTGCGAGCGAGGACTGGGTATTAAGGGATGAGCCCTGCTCGAGAGTGCGGAAGGTAATGTTTGATTATTTTCAAATATAGGGGAGACGTATTTGGTAAAAAAATTCACTCGTATTCTGTTATTTTAATTATGAAAGTGTAATTTCATTGTAAAAATCGCAGAACAAGTGAATTTATAAAACTTCTGAAATTGAAAAGTTTTTGTCTTTGAAATGTCCTGAATAACAAAGTTTTTTAATTAAAATATTCACTTCACAAAATGAAACTTCTTTTTTGGACTGTATAAATGAATTTCACTGTGCTACTATTTCGATGAATCCAATCTTCCTAATTGAAACAAGTTCACATCCACAAGCTGAAAGAAATATCTGAAATGAAAAAACGATAGGATATGGAACGAACAAAAAACTTTACACATACGCTGCATCCTAGTGAAAATAAAAAAAAAACAGACAAATAAGAGAATGTGCAACAAAGTAGACACTACATATAGCCAACTTGAAAATGCTAAGCGATATAGAGGGGAAATCATGGATCCGCAGGCTCTCGCGCAAAACTACAATAGTGGATTAAAACTTGGACGAGTGAGAGGGAGAGAGGAGCGAACACGTCGACCCGTATAATTGCATTGCAAATGCGCCGCGCCTCGCGAGAAGCGGCGGCGGCGCATCGATTAATTCGTAATTGAAACTGTTTCTCTTTCCGACTTGGCGTTGCCGCGCGCTCGGCACTGTTTTAAAGCTTTGTGCGTGGGAATCGAGAGCTGTGCTCGATCATGCACGCGAATTTATTTCGGTGAGTGTAGGTTACGAAGAGAATAGGGGAGATTTTTCGTGAATTTTCATTTTCAAGATTTTGCTTGCTTTCAATATTTATCTGGTCTTGGTGCAGTTTTCAAAAGTCTGTCTCGCGTTTGTTAAATACAATAATTCATATGATTTAATGGATCAGTAAATTAGTGAATAAGAAGTGAACGAATCTGATTTTCGAAAATCAAAAAAATCATCAGAAAACAAGAATAATGAAACTTGACATTTATATAAACGTAAATTATATTTTTAACGTTATAAAATCAATCTTATTATTTCTTATTTTATTGTGCGAATATTTTCAACAATTTCCAGTGTCGAAAAATTATCAACAAGAAATCTAAAGACTATTTCTACGTAGAATCGATTCGTATCCCACATCCCCTTCATACCTCAGCCAGTCTCAATTTATGCATAACCACTTTTTCTCATCCCCTTTTGGTATTCAACTACGCGACCACCCATACACAACAGCTCTAAACCCCCTCACCCATGGGATCATCATTATTATTTCCACGCGTTGCGTCTCTTCGAGCACCGCGGATTCCTTTAGTTCTTTCTCGTCCTTTATGAGGCGCTTCGTGAATTACGCGAGTCGAGCGTCTTAAATCACGATGCCTCAAGTGTTACTTGCGGAGGGAAATTATACGCGCGACGTCTCGATGGGGAATAGAGCGACGACGACGCGCGATTCTGTTGATATTAACTTTGCCGAGATCGTCGAGGAGCGACTTTATGGTCTTGCTACGATTGTTCACCGGCTATCTCCCGGATGTTATGGTTCTAGTGAGTTATTCACGGTTGACTTTTATGGTGATGAGCGCGTTTGATTAAATATTAAATTTCTATGAATTTTCGCGCGCTTCAACTTCTTTATACGAGAAAGCGACATATAGAGTATAATATAAATTGATAAACTTTTTGGACTGCGCATTTTAATTCTATTTTGAAAAGTTAGTTCCCGTTCTCGACTGAATATATATTCTGTGAAATGCGATTTATTTATCGAGAGTTTAAAAATAGGGAAGATACACAGAGAAAGAGTATAAAAAATGCGCGCGAGGGGATTTCGGCGCATGGCCCCGACGCGGCGCAAAATAGCCACGTTAATTCCCATGCAAATCCTCGTGAATGAATCCTTCAGGACCCATTCAAAGCGAGTGCAAATCCTCGCGAGTGCCGGGCTCGCGCACAGCTCAATTGATCGACGTGCAACTCGTGAAGTTCGATGCGTTCGATTGTCCGTACTGGTTTTACCTTTTATTTAAACAAGTGAAAATACACGCAACATTTTACTTTGAATTTATCCATCAGGATATCGATAAAATGAGTATTCATCAAATAGTGTTTACATAATGTTTAATTCATATTATCTACAGGGAAAGTTATCGAGTCATCCTATACATTAAATATCACTGCTTTTTTTGTTCTTTGTTTCAAAATAAATATAGCATATACTATAATAGACTTTAAAAGTTTGAGATATGTGTAATTAAATTGAAACGGACGAGCATATACTTATTTATAAGTAAAATCGATAAAGTACAAGTTTAAGTTGAGGGAGGTATATATTCAGTTAAACATCGATTGTGTGTAAACTACATTATACATGAGTTGCATCGAGTATGTATAATATTCTCTCACAATACACTGGAATCTCGAGGATATTGACTTTCAATAACGTTTGGCTTCAAACTGTATCTTATTGCATAAATCGATTGAACGAATGCAAATTTCGTATGACTATTATATGTAATAAGTAAAATCCATGCAATATTTGTATGCGATGCTTTAAAGACGTATTTTACGAAAAATATATTTTACCATCCAGAAAAATAAATAATTGTTCTGGTTCTATTCTAAACCATAGTAGCATACGCATTGCAATGAAATAAAAATTTTATTGAAGCATCACAATCAAAGCCAGCAGATAATACTTTACACGTCTTTTCTCTCATCAAAACTTCATTCCTCTATATTCCCCGCGTCACAACTCTTGCCATGAAAGTGCAGTTATGCAAAAATCCTCCGACGAAATTCTTGTACCCTCCCTCGTCATGTTCCCTCGTCATCCATCTCTCTGTCTTTCTCTCAGGCTCCGTCGTTATTATTCACGATTTGCACGCTCCACTTGCCTCGGCTAGACGACTGGAGAGATGTGCAAGCTCGCGCGCGTCGAGATATCAATTATATTACGCTAAGACGCGCGAGCGTTGCGAAATGAAACTCGGGGCGGAGAGGAAAGATAACAATGAACGGCGACGTTTCCGTGTTTACGTCGTCGCTGATTGTTTCGCGATGTTTTATTCGTTTTTAGTCGTCGCTAGAATCGCTTTCGGCACACAATGGAGAGGTCTTTATCTCATTGTGTGATGCAATTTTAATTTTGGCGTTTTAACTTGCCATTTGCAACGTCTCTTTGTACTAAAATATAGATACTAAAATAAGATACGAGGTAGTAGCTATAATCTACATGACTATTTAGATTCACGTTCTGTAAGCAACAGGTTCTGGTAATTAGACGTTATTACGTGAGGGTGAGAGATTGTGTCCCTATACATTCTTGGCTCTTATAACCTCATAATCTAATAATAGAAAAATTCTTTTTGGTTTTTAAATTGAAGTATTAATTTTTTTATTTTTCTGATGTGCAGGTCATACACGGTGTCAACATAGAGCCAGCCCACATAGTGAAGAAACGCAGTATTAACCAGCCGTTACGGATTCTTCTCCACTATGATGACAGCGTCTACAGGTATGCTGTACTTCTCATTAACTACATTTATGAATTCAACAAAAAAACTATCAACATAATTGTACCTCTTTTTGCTGATCAGTTATGCGTTACCGTTATTGCTATATGTGGAATCTTTGTATCAGCCACAAGACTGTGTTAAGCTAAATCTTCTATGATTTCCATTCAGAATCCATCAACGTCTCTTCAAAAAAGAAAAACCCTCTTAATACTGATCCTCGCTTAAAATCCTCGACTTCCCATTAAACTCTCCTCCGCCTCGACCATTTTTCCCCTGCCGTCTTCGAAGTGAACCGCATTCAGGCAAAATAAATCAAACGCTCGTTCATCGAACTCGTAAAATCCCCCCGTAAAAAGTAAGCGAGCCGCAGAAACTCTCCTTCTTTCAAGAAAATCCTGACAGCAGCAACTGCTACGCGAGCAGCTAAGAACAAGAAACTACACATAACCGTGAAACTCGTGCTGACTTGGCTGGAATTACATGGCCGCGTGTTTTGCGCTGATCCGATGTTCTCTCGTCGTCGTCCACATACGAGCTAGAGTGTGTTTTTCCGCGTGGCGTCTCCGAGTTGATCGACGAATTTACGGGTGCAGTGCAGCACCGCGGATTTACCGGGGGGGTAGAGGGGGATGAAAGTAGCTTTGCCGCGAGAATGTTGCCGTCGAGAGATTGATGGCTGTGTGTTTTTGGGAAGGGAGGCAAGTCGGGAAAGGAATTTCTCTAGGTGCTTGCTGGAAGATTGGATTTTTGGAATTGTTTCGCTCGGCAAACGAGCGGCTTTCTTCCGGAATGCAATTGAAGGAAGCTTAATTTTTCGTTTTAGAAATGCTTTCAAGCTATTTCATCAGGAGTAGTAAATTACGAAATTAATGTTATTCTATTTTATTTTTTGCAAAAGTGTAATAACAAAATATTACCAACACTTGACTGATGAGCTCTGATGAAGTATCCAAGAGTATACCGCTAGAGATTAAACAATTTGAAATACTTTTTCTATAAATATGTTATATTCTTTCGTAATACAAGGGAGGAACTCAGAACAATCTAAAACACTGACCTTAAACGAAGTGCGAAACGAAGTTACTAACCTCGAGTCAGCTATCAGTAAGGAAATGCACCATCTCGCTGGTAAGTATAACAGTTGGTAAATGCCTTTCGGTCGCCCACCAAACTTCTCGAGCTCCGCTTTCCTTCCCTGCGCTCCGAAGCTGTTTCTGCCTCGCAACTTATCCTTTGCCTCTTTGCTCGTGCTTGTTTCTTATGCTACACATCCAGTGCAGATCTTTACTCCACCAACAGTATGTTTTATCACAGACTACAAAGCAAAGCTCGAACCACCAACTGGAAGTCATTATAAATAAGCTTCGTTATGTATTTTGAATACTTTTATGATTTAGATTAATTTCCATCTTTTTTTTTTAATTTATAGGAGAATAGATGACATTCGATATCAATAAAAATAATTTGCAATGTTGTTAATAATGCAAAAGAGTGAATTTCAAATTAAGATCAAGATAATAAGAAAGCCCAAAAGAAAAGTAAATAATCTTTCTAACAACTTCAACTAAAATAATCAACAATAATTTGACCAAACAATGAATTTGAACTAATTTAATAGCCAAATAATAATAAACAAAACTACGCGAGATACTTCCACAATATCCTCGTACGAGACTTCAGTACCACATCCTTTGTAACATCCCTCGGTCCGCTCACTAAATAAATCCTCGACAACAGAAGCGAGCATCAACGACCAGCAGCAACAACAACAACAGCCACTCCAAATACCCCCTCATCTATGGTCTATCTCATAACTCCATCCTTCCGGGCATCTCTCGACCCCTGTATTTCTCGACCATCTTCGCTCGTCTCGCACAGACAACCGTTTCACAACAGCGACGCGAATACCGCACCGTAAACAAGACTATGCAGTCTCTCTTCTGGACCAGCATCAGCAATGTCTCCTCGCTCGCTTTACGTGCGGAATTTGCATTGTAAAAACAGCAATGGCATTTTGCTTTCTCTCCCGTTTTATAGGTTGCGCGTGCGCCAGCTTCCTTTTTCTGGAAGTTGTGTGGCGTCTTGTGGCTTTCATTAGACCCTAAAGCGTCGCAACCCGGGTTTACGGGGCTGTGAAAGAGCTAAGGTGCTCGGCTGCTTGTCGTCGCGATACGCTGCTGTGCACTGGGGTTTAGGGTCTTGGAGATTTCTTTTGCTTTGTGAGCGGCTTACGCTAACGCGAGCGTTATTAGTTTTGCGGGCTGAAAGATGGGAGGACGTCGTTCGAAAGGATAAAGGTAGTGGGAAAAATTTTATCGTGGAAAGTAGCGAAATTTTTTTAGTAGTTGCATCAGTATTATTGGTGATATTTTATTTTATCATAGTAAGACACTGCTCGGGTTCAATAATGAAAGAATGATGTGAAAATATGATTGTAAGGTTGAAAAAATGTTTTCTGGTTTATAGGACAATTCGAAGAAATAAATTTATCTTGCAAAAATAATAATTCTCTTATCAATATTAAAAATATATTATCCACTAAAAGATGAAAAAATTATCATTTAACAATGTCAAAAGAAATATCACGCTACAGCACATATCATCTTTCTTTCATCACATTCTGAAATCACCTCTTATGGCTGGCACAATAAAGACGACGCTCGGCTATAACCTCATGCAGTATAACGCCCTGTACGCGATCCAACAACAACAGCAACGATAGTATAACCGGCATCTCGTCGTCATTACTTGTACTAAATCGAGTCGAACGCGTCGTCGATGGTGCGAAAAAAACTCGCGCAAAACATGGAAAAACGGCATTTCGCCGATCGACGCGTGCCCGCGTAATTTATCGCGAGTAGAGAGCGTAACTCTCGGTTTTTCCTCGCGCGGTTGACAAATCGACCGGGCAATTTCCCCGTTTTGTAATGAACTCGAGCGTGCCGAACCGAGTGACGACGAGTGTGTCGAAAGTCGGTCGGAGAAAAGCGCGGTGGAGGTGTGTAGAGGTTGATGTACGGTGATGAGGAAGTTGTTACATGCCACTGGTGTAAGAAGATTCTTGGGATTGCACGATGAAAATGAGACGTATAATCAGTTATAAAATCCATTTGGATGATAATAATAATTTGAATAATCCGAAAAGATATTCATTTTTGGTCCACTAAATGGAAAAGATTCTGTAATTTTTAACAGAAAAATATATTAAGACAAAAATTTTACAATGAACAAAAAAATGAAACTCAAATTTTTTGCATTAGTATTTCAAAATAATTCCCATTTCATAGTCTATATTCATACCAAAGCCGATTTTCAAATATGAATTGGATTATATTAACGGAGTACCTCGCGATGTGCTCATAACTCGTTCTCTTCCCATAACTTTTACGTAATAATCCCCCACCTCTTATCCCTTAAAACAGTTTCAAAGCTGTCATCCAAAATTCAAAATCTCTAATCTAGATATAAAATAAAAATACTATTTCATACCCGATATTCCATCTCGTCAATGCAGGCATGCCCCATAGTAATCGATGAATCTCGTATGACTGCTATACAGACCTGTAGCAAGCTCAATTAGGCCTCGCTTCACTTTCGCGCTGATGCTCGCGTAATATGCGACTCTCTCGCGTAACAGCGGCTCGATTATCATTGCTCGCACGACGTTTTTTCAGATCGTCGAGTTATTCGCGAGTCAGGGCACGCGTCGGTACGAGCTGCATATACATGACCCGTATGTGCAACGAAGAAATCGAATTTTTTCGCACGAGGTGCAGTTATTTTCTCTCTTTCTCTCTGCAGTCTCTTTCTCTATTTTTTTAATAGGGTAGATTGTTTTGGTTTCTTTTGGGCGGAGATTAACGACGCGCCAGACGATGCAGAGTTTGTTTTGAAATATATTTTCGATAGAAGTGTTTCGAAGCTAGAGGAAAAATAAATGTCGTTATGGCTGGACTGGGAGTATGGAAATGAAGAGGAGTGTTTTGTTCGGGCGGAAGCGTTGTTTTGACGGAGAGAGAGAGAGAGAGAGAGACGAAAATTTGAATAAAACTGCGAGCATTGTTTTCTATTGATATTTTTACTGAAAGGCATAGTATTTATTTTCATTATTTTTGAATATTATCCCATGTCATTGTTTTCAATACTTTTTTTTATCGTTTTCTGGTTATGCGTGAAATGTTATTTTTATTAAAATCGGCATTCAGCCCTGAACAAAATTTCCGTGTTATTATTGGCCCCTAACTTTACAGAGCATATTTATTATTATAATTACTTGAAAAAATAGGTTAATGTGCATTAAAAACTACGTGACGTTCAATAAATCAAGAGGAACTCAGCATTATAATATACCTCGACGTCAAATATAAATCTTTATTAACGCCGCTTTTTAATCATCGAAGCTCTTTAGCTCTTTTAGTATCAAAATAAAAATAAAAGTTACCTCCACATGCGTATCACCAGTTGGCTTTCGCTTATTATGCCCGCTTTGACGTCACGTTTTTTTGCCCATTAACTTCAAAAGTCTGTCTATATCACATCGCCGTGTTTGCTTTGGAAAATTTGTTGAGATCCAACGCACGGTTTGCAAATTCCCTCTCGTTTTTCTTCCTTCAGTTGCATTTTATGAATATTCACTTCGTTCCGAATGAACGTGTTTAATTTTAAAGAAGTATATAATACAATCAAATTTAATAATTCTGAGTTTCCAGCAGAAATTTTAATACACGTATCAAGAGCAAAAAAAAAAAACAACAACAAAAGCCTGCATCGGTGTCGACACGGTCGGACGCGGTAAAACCAAGCGTTTCCGCGTCTCTCGGGGGAAATTTTAATTAAAATTCAGTAAGCAAGCCCGCGGGCCCAAGAATACGTAATACCCCGAAAATCTCCCTCCGTGTGTTTATTATGGCTCGCTTTTCCGAAAACGGTAGTTGCCTCATTCTCGCTAAGGATTTTCGGGAGCTTATGAAAGCGCCGGGACATATTTTTGCATCCATCATCTCCGGCGATACGTGAAAGACTCGCTAGTGCTCGCGGTGTAATTAATCCTCGCGTGTATCTAGCTTCCATTCGCGCTCATTGCCCCCTTCGTCTTCTCTCTGGTGGACAGTGTTTTCGCAAGCGTGTGTTGGCGTGGAATTCAGTTGGGCTGTTTCGGCTGGGGGGTTGGAAAATCCGTTCATACGAGGGAGAGAAGGTAAAATTACAGTATAATATAGAAATATGGAGGCAGATCGTGTATTGTAAAAGCATATCGTGTTCGGTGCAGTAGACTCTTGTAATACTTGTTGTGGTTGTTAGCATGTGCATATTTGTTCCGTTCGTTTTTCTGTTATAATGATGTAGAGTAAGGAAAAACAATATTCAAATGATCGTTGATTTAATTTGCCTGTTTAATGATTACGCATTTATACAAGTGTAGGTATATCTAAATAATTAATGAATTTCAATCAAGACAAATGGAAATTCAAAATTGTTTTGAAATAAATTGATTCACCCATAGCACATAAACTTCTTCTTCGATTTTCAAGGTGCGAACTAAAAAAAAACATCGAAATTCATAATAAACTTTGATTTAAAAAAATTAGCACTATCACAAAGCTTTATTTTTGAGAAAGCAACATTCACTGTTAGATGGCCAACCGGTGGTGAATAACGTTTCTGCCAGGATAACGATGTAAAAAAAAAAATTACAAAGTGTACTTGGTCGTTTACAAAAAAATGAAGAATCGACTGCAACAACAACAGTCTAATAGCAACCATCATATCTATAACAGAGTTACAGTCAGAGCTCTGCGAGTCGGAACGAAGCGCGGCAATATAGCGTCAGCGTCAGGAAAGCGAAGACCAAAGAGACTGAAAGGGAAAGAGCCAGCTTGCTAGATAAATAGATAAATAACGAGGAAGGAAAAGCGAACGAGGATGAGTAAAGAAGAAAGACAATAGCTCGAGAGAGATCCAACCCTCTCGTGTGCACTCTCTCCCTCCAACGAAAATAAAAAGCCCGGCCAATTTCGTCCAACGATTTATTGGATTTCCCGTCCCGGCATGTGCATGTGCCTCGCTCGATCCTTTCGTTTTTGCTTTCTTCCGTGGAGGTAAAAAAGCCGAGCGACGTGAACGGCATGCGCGAAATAAAACGGGAAAAATCGGGGGAGTGTACGCGCCGCGAAAGAATAATGAATTCCCGGTTATTTCTAAGCGCAGGCGTTAATTATAAGGCTCCACCTACGGTAGAGGGGATTGATACGGAGAGCTTTCGAACCTCGTTGCAGAATTATTGCCTCGTCGATGGATGGACCTTGCGATTAATGGAATTTTTCTGTCCAGAAGAAAGAAGGTATAGAGGAATGAGACGCTGTGTGATCTGCTGAGATTTATATCGAGGGGATAGGGATCGCCATGGAATTTAAATCCACGAAAATTATTTGCAAGATGCTTTTTTCTTAGATTGTTAACCAATATACTTGAAAAAAATAATTAATCATCGGGGAAAGAATATTTACTTTAGTATTGGAATATTGCAAAAGTCACTTTAGAAATCAGTTTAATAATTGGAGTATCGAGAGAAAAATATATGAATCGTAAAAAGCATATTTTTCTTTTATAATACAACTTCATTGGCAGTTGCTGATATCTTGATAAAGTATCAGTTTCAAGTTTCATTAATAAGGCCGTACACGCTCGCTGAATGCATTTCGTGTAACGTAGCACCCTTTATAAAATGATCCACATTTCCCTCTTGTTGAATTTTATCGAATGTTACCGTGGTACTACTATATACGTGATCAATATTGAAAATTCAATTTCTACGAACGTGTCGTCATGTCTATAAAAAAATAAAAACCAGCATGATTAAAAAAAACTGTTCAATGAAACTCACACATTGCTCATTTCGAAAGTCTTTCTCTTTCTTGATTGATTACTCGACAGTTAAAAATAACAGAACCAATTGATACAAATGGAATTGAGTTTTGTGCCCAACGTAGCGGTAGATGAATGGACGAGCAAAAAAAATCCCTGAATAGACCCTTCATATTATCGGTATTGACGACCAGTTTTAGGCATCAAATAAAGAAGGATTGCTTAGTAAGTAATAAGCGTCTAATTAAAAAAGGGGGACTTATACTCTATATGCGATAAAAACCCTTTCTAGAATAAATAAATATCGCGTCAAAGGCCAGTCTTGAATCATCAAACGATTCACATTTTTAAAAGACCTGCCTCAGCGTAAAAACTCCACTGCTGTACACACTCGCGCTCATCCCACTGCGTTTCGCCGACACACGGGGGATCAATTATCGATAACAAGCTGAATGGGATTAATTGTCCCGACGCGACGCCGCAGCCGACGTATACGTATATACATCGATCGACCCCATTTATGTGCCTAGCAGTCGCGCCTTTCTTTGTTTCTCCCATACTTTGGCTTTGAGTTTTTAAACAATGCGCGAGACTGAGACGTGTGTAGTACGTGTTTCATGAATATAAAATGACAGTTTTCGTATATATGCTTAAATGTGCTGCTATTCGGTTCACTAACAATTATTAAAATTATTACTATATTCATATTATTCAAAAAGAAAATATCACTCGAAAATAAGGGTCAACGCATCCCTCCACATCAAAAGCAAGCCGTGCGTGCCTCTTCCCCCAGCAATGAATTATCATTCCGAATAACGCTATCAGTCGCGAGGCGTGAGCATGGCTGCGTCATCCATCTCTACCGCAATTTTTAGCTCGCGCGCTCGTATCGCCCATCTCGTATGCGCGGGAGCCGGCAAAACGGGAAATTGTTTCTCTCTGCAACGTATGCCTGCGGATGTATATGCAACGCGTTTCCAGCAGCAGGCGCGTCGTAATTTTATGGCGTGAGCTGTCATTTAAATGTACGACTGCGAGAGCGAGCTTTGTAACGATAATAATTATGCGTATTAGTCGCGATGCCGCGCGCGCAGCAGCAGGAAATATGACCAGCGGCTGGAAATGAAGGTATATCGATTTTGATGGTTGAATTGAATTTCAACGTTTTTGGAAAATTGTTTTCTCGTTGTCCTGCTGATTATTTCGCTTCATCCTAGAGAAATGTATATACAATTGAGCAGAAAGAAGATACTTTTATTGCGACTAGATATAGATTGTATAACTCTTGTGTTTATTTGTATTTTCCAATTAAGAATTTGTATGTCCAATTTTCAAAAAAATCACAATTTTCATACAATCTTTGATTTGTTTTTAAACAAAATTTGTTGACAACAGAGGCTTAACTTCAAAGCGATGTTATGTGTTGCACGCTAACACGCTATCTATTCAGCGTGATGCATAGTGAACCAGTCTTTCCATACACATAGCGGATAAAATGTTGTTTTTAATTCACCGAGTGTATATCTCCAAAATTCAGGAGAAATACAGAGCTCTGTAAAAATCCGCTCGTATTATATAGCAATTTTTTTACGCGAAAAAAAGAAAAATCTTTTGTATTTTAAAATAATACGCACTGTTGTACATCGGCAACAATAATTGGAATTCCGAAATACGTTCATGCGCGAAAACAAAATGACAGCCGGCAAGTTTCCAATTAGCATGCCAATGAGAATTCCGTCATAATATCTGCCATATACGCGCAATAATCCATTACGAATACAGCATCGCTCCCGCATATTTTTCGAATTTTTCAGCTTCTAATATAATTTGAAAATACAGATAAAACAGGAAAAATAGTTCCCTCGCAAGCAGAGCATTCTCGCTCATTGGAAAAAGCAGAGCGTATACGGTCTCGACTCTACAGAGCAAAACAAAGAAAAGCTAGAAACAGCGAAGCCAGCGTTTTCCCAACAGCAGCAAACGACCACATCGTCCAGTTCGTTTTCCCTCCGTGCGAACAATGAAGAGAGCACCAGCCGGGAATGAAGAAGCGCAGCAGCAGCTCGCAATTTATTTGCCCTGCAATTAATTATAAAGCGCACGGTCCAATTTACTCGGGCGTATACTTAACGCGGCGTTCGGCCAGCGGTGCGCGATTGTTTCTGCTGCCGGAGGGGATGAGTTAACTGGAGCCGAACGAGCCGCGCGATTGGATGGGTGGGTATAGGTGGGCGGAGGGGCTGAAAGTGACTTTTTTTTATTTTCGTATATAGTGGCTTGACTTTGATGCTTTGTTACCCTCATTAGCGAAATTTGAGGTTATGTTGTATTTTAAAGGAAATTAGTTTTTGAAGATGCATACTATTGTATTATGATAATCCAAAAGATAGATGACGTTATGATACAAATATATTTATTAAAAACTTTTTGTTTATCAGGTTAATCTAATTAATTACTGCAAAATATATTGATATTCATGTTTATTATATTCTACGTTATTTACATCATATATCGATTATATGCACTTGATATTTTAAATTTATTTTGATGCTAATTGGGGTGTGATGTATAATAATTTATTAACAAGTTCATTTATTTTGTTCCAGGTACGTAAACAGACGGCTGCGTATGTTACGCAGAACATCAATAACCGGTAACGTATGAACATGGTTATTAATGAGAAATGCGCGAGCGCAAACGTTCGTTCTCCCAATTAATCGTACAACTGGAAATTTAACAGAATTTTTTTTTACTTTCGCGTAAAATAGTAAAGTGCGAATTCATGCCGCGAATTACTCGCTGCGAGTAGACGTTATACTTTTACATAAGTAAACGCGAGTGATCGCAACTCGCTGGATTATTCTAGCTTTTCGCGAAAAATAATATATTATATGATATTTTATTAATCACAACAGCAATCTGTGTGTCTGTAAATTCCGCTATTTAATGTATTAATGAAATCGCTGCACATTCTTAATCGAAAAAACATTGTAA
Organism: Cecidostiba semifascia; assembly: GCA_900474235.1. Classification (NCBI taxonomy): domain Eukaryota; kingdom Metazoa; phylum Arthropoda; class Insecta; order Hymenoptera; family Pteromalidae; genus Cecidostiba; species Cecidostiba semifascia. Next base: position 7,236 of record UCQR01009968.1, on the reverse strand, counting down.
TAATTTATTCCCTATTCGTAGTTAATTGCTTTACCCCCATTCACTCGATACTAGCTACTCGATGCACGAAAACGCACCTTTACACTTTTACAAATCAACAGAAACGTCGATCAAGCAAATTTACCGTGCTCCCAGAAACGCGACTCAAACATTACCTCCGCCCAGCAGTAAGAGTTCAAAAGAAGTCCGAGCGTCAAGTGCGAGGAGACGTTTCTCGCTCGGCAGGTCTATTTGAGCAGCCTCGACTGTTTGCCCGGGCCAACGTACCGTATATGTATGCATTCCCATGTGCGCGTGTTTGCTCTCGTCAAGCAGTGATGCGCTGCGATTCAGCAGCACAGGGTGTCCCTCTCCCTCTCTGACTTCCGGCCATCGACCGTATGTGTACCCCATAAACAGACGTCTCCGTACCATTAGGGATTAGGGACAGATATTCGCTGTTGTAATTTGTCTTTAACCTTAGATTTCAATACTTTTTTTCCGCGTGCAAATATAAATTTATTTTTATGGCAGATTTTTCTTAAATCTACTGGAAACCCCAACGACAATAAAAATAAAAAAGATCAGGCCTTTTGTTTCACTATTTATGCGCCATTTGTCGCATCCAACAAATGGCATTCCCATTCGTTCACCCAATAAATCCCGATCGTCCATTGCAGCACTCGCTTTAATTCCAAAAAAGAGAGAAACCACTGTAATCCTCGAAAACCAGCCAACCCCACAATTTTTTCATCACTTCGCCAGCTATCTCAGAAAATATCCTTTACCAACCCCTCCGTATAAATGCGACGAATCCGTGGCAGCGACTGCGCTCGTAAATCCTCTTCCGAAATTGGCGCAAAGCAAGTCTGGCCGAATCCGATTTCAACCTTTCCTCTCTCCCACTCCGGACAACATAATTGCGCTTGCGCCCGGAACTTAGGTAATCATCGCACGTAACATCGTCGCTCCAATAGTATCGCCCTCCTTCCACCACCACCCCCCGGAAAACTTCTGCCAGTCTGCTGCTGCTGCTGCTGCTGTTCCGCAATGAACCCACTCAGCCACCCTCTAAAGTGGGGTCTCTAAAGTCTGGGAAATCACTAAGCTTTTCTCTTGTTGCTTGCACCTTTCGTTTATTGTTTTCCGCTGGGTTGTGAGCTAAGCTATACGTATTTTTCCTTCTTAGCTTCACACTTGTCAAAATTGACAAATCGATTTCTTAATTAAAGTTCTTTTTCAATGTTCCTTTTTCATCAACAGCAAGTGCTATTCAGCGTTGAAAACGTATAATTCAATTAATTTAAAATTCAACAATTTCTCAATGTATTGTCGCAAAACACAACTGTGTCACGTCATTGTTTCTATTATTCTCCGAAAATTAATCCATTACTCGGAGTCGAAATAAATGGATATATTGCAACGCACATCCCTATCTCCCTCGTTCCAAAACTACCCGCTTTCCAATTTCATTTTCGTGAAACCCCTTTCCGCTCGGCGTCAACCGCCGTAAAACAAAAAGTCGGAAAAAAAGCACCGGACCAAGCACCTTCTCAGTCTATCCCATTTCCTTTTTGCTCTCTTCGCTCGCCGCACTCGCCTCAGTGTATTTTATTTTCCCCGTCTGTCTTTTCTAATACTTCCATGCCCCCCTCGCCGCTAATTCTTCCCGCTCGACGCCGGCCACTTCTCCAACCGGAAAAGTCGATCGCGGTCGGCAAGTTTCGCGCGCAAAAACGAAAAAGTCGCGCGAAGCGGAGAAAAGTTTCGCGTTCGTTAGCGCAACCCATGTACACCACCAGTATTATATGAAATTTTGGTCGAGAGAGAGAGGGATGATGCTGATGGCCGAGGCGTCGATACGAGATAACTTCTGCGCGTGCTGGCCGCGCGTAATCACCCCGTTACTGCTAATGAAATCATTAAACGTCGAGAGAGGCTTTCAGCCGGGCGTCGCGTCGATGGCTTTATGTTTATTAAAGCGATGGCAGTAGTGTCGAAGCGGCTTTTATCGAGGACAACGGCGGCTAGAGAGGGTCTATTGAAAATTTGGGAAGCTTCGGGAGTTAAGATTTTGTTTATGGTTGCGAGAGTGGCTTTATACATCGTAAATATGCAAAAGTTTCGATGAGGCTGCTACGCTGTTTTCGTGCTAAATTTAAGAGGTTTAATGAGTCGACGCCCTGCTGGCTTTGGTATATAGAGAGAGAGAAGTTTGCCGGTGAAACAAGTAGATAATGTCCGACTATTATCGGAGTTTACTACTTGAACGTATCAGGAAAAGCTCAACCTATATTTTTACAAAAGTATTTAAAAGCTCCCGTTTAATTGCAAGTGAATTACATTTCCATGTTAAAGAGAAACGATTGTTATGATAAAGCAGGAACATTCGCGTCTGACTGCCGGTAGAGTCGTACTACTTAAGTAAGAACAGCAGTAAAGGTATCGTAACCGTAAAACTTATAAGATCTCGAGCTCATTTTTTTTTCCACGGCGAACCTTTTAGCATGATTGCGACAATTTTTTATATCGGTCGCCACACAAAGATTCGGATAAGCAATCAAATTAAGGGAATGAATTTCATAATAAGATATCTCGAAAAAAAAGTGAAGTACTGTTAGTTCAACTTTGAAATCTTGTTTGCCTTTTTACGAAAAAAATAAATACACTGTAATTTTCCAAGATGAACCCGATCTTGAAGACCAAAAGAATACTTTGACGCAACTCTCGAAAATCAATCATCCCAATCAATCGACAACAGCGGAAACAACGTTGTCCACCTACCCAAGAGCCAGAAACTTCGGGTCGAGTCTCTCCGCCTATATATGTGTATACGCAGTATATGTATCGCGTCGCGGCAGAGTTCCAGGCAGCGGCGGTTGCGGTTGCACATTCTCTCCTACTTCTCACCGCAGCCGCAGCAAACCTCGAGCAGCGGCACTGCATTAGCGCGAGTTCGTCAGTGCGAGCGTCGACCATTAGGCAACCGAGCTTGCGTCGGTTTGCTTTATTAATGGTGATCGCAAATTCGGTGAGCAGCTTTACGATTCAGGTGATGGCGTTGAAGATTTTTTTTCTAGACAATGGCGGGATTTCTTATATATTTATCGACTAACCAAACTGCTTGGTATCATTCAACCCTTTGAAAAATGCATTGCGAGTGTGCTTGAGAATTACATTTACAGCTTACCTCTTTCGTATTAAAGAATACTATTTAGGGAAAAGAGTAGATTCCACGGCATAATCCCTTCATTCTTCTCGGTACTGAATGAAATTGAAATTGAAATTTGATTACGATGAAATGTGACATATTTTCGAGATTAAATTTTTCTGTAAATCTCTCAAAGAGCAATATTGAACGGGAGAATATTTTCTAGATTAAGGTAAAAAGGAGTCTATTTGCCTCTTACCTGACGCGGTATATTGGATGGCAGCGCTTATCTACTGCTTTCTCGAGAAATTCCCAGTTCTTTGACATCGGGACGAGTAAACGAATTCTGTGAGTTGAATATATGCTATGTACAGTGAAGATATAGTATCAGATGTCAGATATAGTATTCCCTGCGTCTCAAAAGAATTCTATTACATCAAGACTCTACCTGTCGTTTTTAAATCAACTACTGCACTGCATATTGCTCTATTCGCAAATCTTCAAACTGATCTTCACGAGCCAAGTAATTCATTAGTCAAGCAATTTTTTCCTCTCTCAATAGATAACATTTTCATACTCAACTCTTGGCATTACTAGCAACGACCAAGCCCCATCAACTGCACGTGCGCTCACACCGCATCCTTTCGAAAAATCCTTTCATATAAGCATTCTTCGGTGGATGCACTTGTGTACTTACGTACACTCGCGGTAATTATCGCACGATATTTCAGCCTAATTCGGACGTTGACTCGTCGTCTACACGACCGCGCGTTAAATGTATAACACAGGCACACACAGCAGCGCCGCGTGGAAAACACGGCTGCACATAAACGTCACGTAAATTGGCCGGAAGTGCGCGCAACGCACCTGGCACTGGTAACTGCGTGGCCCATTTGTCACCTCTCTCTCTCTCCCATGCCTGCGAGAGATGAACACAGTGCTGCTAACCTCTCCCGCTGTGCTGGAGGTTATGTCTGTGTGTGGCTAAAGGGAGAAGGTGTGAGAGCATCTCGTAATTTACGGCTAAGTCGATGCTCGCTATACTAGTATGTTGTGTGCTGCTCAGGGATAATTAGCGGCTGCATGATGATCCTATGCGAGGATCAGACTCTGCTTGTTGATACTTGGGAATACGTTTGATATTTCGTAATGGTAATCGATGAGATTTAAAAATTTATAGCATTGCTTAAATTCCCGAAAGCGTTATTAGTCATTCAACCAATGAAATGTAATTGAAAAATTTCTGCATGAGAAAGCGCTAAATTTTTTCATCGACAAAATTGATTATTACAACGCATGCGCTATATCATAAATTAATTTGCACAAGAACAAAAAATGAAAGCACACGAAACTTTTAATCAAATTTCGTAGAGTAAATTGCGGCAAAAAAATAAGCCACTGCAAAACTAATTCATCCTCTATCTTTTCCCTTTGAGAATTCCACCTTCATCTTTCTCAGTCATCTTACCTTCTGGCTTCTTCAAACTCAGCTCGTCGCGAGACTGCGCCCAAGTCCATCTTACCGCGTCTCTTTGCACAAAAATCTATCGCAGCCTCTTCCGATAAGACCTTAATTCGTTTAGCTTCGCGATAAATAAATTACGAGACGGATTACTTTGCAAACACAGACCCGTCATCTCGCTCGCTCACTTTGCGCAACCTCAATTACGCCGCTAATGAAGACGAACGATCCTCAGCTATGCTGCGGCATAAGTCTATGCGGTATATAATATACCGGTGGTGTACCTTTTGAAGATCGATACTCTTCGTACTGAGTTGGTGCAATACGTTTATTGTTGAGTCACGTTGGCGAAAAAAATCACCAGCGATTTTTGAGGTATAAGTTGGTTCGAGCGCGTGATTTTTTTTTTCTCACTCGCCGATTGAAAGTCAATGAAAAAATGAATGAAATGAAAAAGAAACTACCTCCAAAATAACCCTTGCATCATATCCACTATACAACAAAAGCACACTCGCACGCACTCGCATAACCACAGCGTCGCGTTCCACTTTTCTCGCTATACTGCTGCCGCTATAAAAAAAGAGCGCTGAATTCTCGGAACTCTCAAAAAAAAGAATATTAAAAAAAAGCTCGCTATTCGCGAAAAAGAGCCGGACGCGCGTACAAACGGGCTGCTTGTATTCCGTTAAAAGCTTTTGCTCGTTTAGTCGTTTCCCAGCGTGGCGTGTATCGTTTCGAGGAGGGACAGGGGAGAGGCTTTCACGGCTAATGGTTCATTTTGGAATTTGCCTCGGAGTGAGAACGCGAAAAGCCCTTTCGATCGTTCGTTGGAGGAAGGGACGAAAAACAAAATTCAAATGCCAACAGGGAGAATGACGTGTCACGCGCGCGCGCTGTTGCTCAGCTTTTTTGCAGTTTTCCCAGGCTATTTACGCTTTGGACGTGGAAGTGCTCTATTTTGATGGGATCGTCGCGCAAACGTTGTTTGCTGCTTTGTTTGTATTTGTCGTGGAATTTTTTTCTTTTTATCGGGCGTCAAAGTTGTTTACTGGTGAATTAATAACAACTGCACGATTCGTTATTGCAATAATAGTATACATTAGCTATAGCTATATAAATGAGATACTTAATCAATAAAATTACAAAAAGCGAAGAATCAACAACATCATTACAGTTATACAAGCAATATTTTATTGAGTTTTGTTTCAACTAATATCAAGAACGATTTCGACCGCGCCAAAAACGCAAATCGACATATGCCCGTCGAAATTCGCTATTAAATTTTGCGCTCGTGAAAGCCGCAATCCTCCGCCGGCTCGCCGCATAATGGTGATTGCGACTGATCAGTCTAGATTAATTAATTGCATCGGTCGATTGAATATGGCTCGCGTTTAATAACTGCACCATCTCCCGGGCTTCGTTATCAGGGATCACAGTCGGAGGAAAGGAATTTCAAAGGAACGATCGAGACATTTTGCACCGACACTTTAACGACCCGAGTTATGGGTTCCCGCGTAGAGTCGTTAGGGCAGAAGTGCGAGCGCAGTTTCATTAAGATGGGCTAGCTCAATTTTCAGGAAAATTCTGGAGGAGTTTACGAGCGGGAGATTAAATAAAGCTGAAAGAAGAATTTGAAGTATTTTTTACGTTGTAGTCTGATAATGACGTTTACAAGATGATTATTTATTTATTTTTTTTTAACTCATGTTTTAGTAATTGAAGTTCAGTGGAATTATACTTTGTGTTTTTATTTCATTGTTATCGCTGTTGCAATCCTACCATACTTTATATCTTTTATACCGATATTAATGCCATGTTTAACTTTCCAACGAGTCACCGCAGCGACACATATATATTTAAAACGAGCTAAAATCGTTTTTATCTGAAATTTAATTTCTCCTTTTAATTGCTCTCTGGTAGACCCGTTTTAAGCCGATTTCAGCTTCAGTAATTGGATTAAAACCGAATCTTTATGCATGCTATTTAAATATAACATATTTACGATTCGATATACTGCAGCTTATAAATATAGGCGTGTGGTATTATTTTAAAATCAGTGTAACCAAATTTTCTTTTTAATTATTATTCAGTTAACCTCTTCATTCTCATCATGACTTTAAAAATCACATGAAACTTCAACGAAATTACACTGTTGAACAAAATAATCTACATAAATCCCCACGTCATCGATAAGAGCATACAGTCAAAGCAAACAAACCTCTGGTAAATCTTCATTCAAAAATTCTACTGCGCTCAGCAAAATTTCCATTCATTTTCTGCTGTACACTTAACGACTTGATAAGAAAATCTAGGCGTCGTGCTTCATCAATCATCAAACTCGATACGCCAGAGTCGATTTTCCTAATCCGGCGCGAAGATTATCCCACATCGAGGCGACAAAATGTCTCTACCTCCACGAGATCGAGTGCTAGCTGACTCAACGAGATAAATGGAATGATGAACGAGCTCGGCCTCAAACTCCTTGACGAGATCTGTTTCCTTTTAATTACTTTTGGAGGAAAGATCAATTTTTAGATTTTTTAATTTTTAATGCATAAAAACTTTGATAAAGTGTGCTAAGTAGAATTTTTCATGTCTGTATAAAAAAAGGTATATATAAATTTTAAAATATTAATAATAGTAC
>UCQR01009967.1:0-12790 GCA_900474235.1 Cecidostiba semifascia | reverse complement strand
GACCATATATATATACACCATATATACCATTGCTTTCAGACAGATTGGCCGTGCGACGAGCAGCAGCAGCAGTGCGACTTTACATGTTTGCAGCGCGGCGCGAACGAAACGATTTTCGAGAATAGGGCCGACGATGTCGTGTATGTGTGTGTGTGTGTATATGAGCTTCGTTTTGTTGTGTATATATTGTATACAGATATACGAGAGAAAGAGAGAGGAAAATCCCCTCGTGATCGGAAGGTGTTTTTGCTGCAATCGAGCGACTGATGCAGCTCGTTGTGTGTTCGCGAACACAATGTTTGGATCGAGCGATGGATTTCCGTGTGTGTACATTATATACTGGAGAGAAGACAGGATTTCTTTTTTTTTCGTTGTTGTTGTCTGTGCGGTTCAAGGAGAACGATTATTTCGTTTCGTTATCTCGTATTCTGCATATCAAATAGCAACTATATACGTATACGGCAGTGTAGTGCATCTGTTGCTTTTTGCACCGCACCAGCTGCTGCTATAGGTATGCAAATGTGACACTTCCGCAGCAGTAGATATTATGCAGCGCGTTTTCGCTCTTTCTCTCAAGAACTTTTGTCCGAAAGAGAGAGAGAAAAAAAGTATAACTCTCAAAAGCAAGTTTATTTACGGCGTCGATCGGTATCCCCAACGTATACCTCTTATCTCCTCGCCATAACTCTCTCGCGGCGGTTACCAAGAATAATCGTTAGTATATGATATAACACAGAGCACAATAATTTCCAAAGATTGCGGAAGAGCACATCCCACTACTATACACCTGGGATTTAAATATATTTTTCCAAAGTCGATCGCCTCTGACCCATAAGACTATGGGTATATACGTATATATAATACCAGAGAACATCGACAGGTCTGTGGGGAACTACAGAGTATAGAGTAGTGGAAGAAGAAGAAGAGCTGAGCTCGAGCGGATAATTGGCTGAAAATAAAGGAGAAGTTGCAGGGGCGCCACCCAAGTCGAGAGAGAGAGAGAGAGAGAGTAAGAGGCACGTCGTGAGATGCAGCAGCAGCAGCAACAGCAGCAAAGTCGAGTCAAGTCGGTGTTGTAGTACGTGATGCGTGACGGGGGCCTCGTTAGCGCGCGACAAAGATTGTCTTAATTTGTCGCCTAATTGAATAGAGAGAGAGAGGCGCTGCTGCTGTCGCTGCACGAATTCGAGCATTTTTCTCGCGAGGGACTGTCTAATCGTCGCAAATTAGAATCGTTATATAGCTGCCTACTTCGAGAGAATAGGACTACTACAAGCTTGAGAATATATAATAACCGTCTGGTTGATGCTGCTGCATCAGCTGGCGATTTTTTTTTCTTCTGTGTGTGATATGCGGTTTTGAAAGAGGAAACTCCGGCGGTGTTAGCGATACCGTTTATTTCGCGAAACAATAGCCTTGATGTCCTGCACAGTAGTAGCGAACGTGATTTATTTCCCTGAAAAAGCTTTCCTATGTATACACACACACACACATGCGTTGCTGGTGTAATAACGGTCGCATCGATCAAACGCTCATTTTATTACAATATATACGTTACATATATGATTCAACGTCGAAAAAGAAAAAAAAATGACACGTACACATAGTATTATTATCGGCTATAATGAAGCCGCGCAACAGCAACGACCTTTCGCTATTAATAAAGCGAGGAATTCGCGGCGCGTAATGATGGTGTATAAAAGTATATACAGAGATGGAATTTTGGGATTTTCATACGCGAAAAGCGGTAATGGTACTGCTGCTGCTGCTGCTGTTTTCGAGGATGCAGCGCTACTCTTGTTAAGCTTAACGAGAAAATGTCTGCTATAAGCGAGAGATAACAATGCGAGAGCTTACGACGATTCGCAAGTATGAGGAGATTTGTTGATGCGAGAGAGTTTATGTTCGAAGAATCATCTCTGCTATATGGTTCGCCGAGCCAAAACAAGGATATAAGTGTCCAAACTTTTTTCAAGTGCAAAAAGTATATGAAGTTATGTGGGCTATGTTGGAAAGTGTCTGGACTTATACTGCTGTTCTCGTCTATTTTTGAAGCATATATTTGTTTTTGTCATGTTCCATTGGTATATTTGAAAATACAAAATTCAAAATTTTCCCAATGATTAAAAAAAAAAAAAAAAAAAATGGACTCATTTGGTTTTACCTCGAAGCCACAGAGATCTCTCAACATTGAAATATATTCTGCGGCCGTGTTCTACACTGACGTTTCGCTCACATTATAATATTATTCATAATTCCCGCGGCCAAACGTCGGCGTCGAGCTTCAAAGTCGCAATACACATCAGAGTTGTGTATAGCTATTATTTTTCGCGGGAATTCACTCGGCGCCGCATAAATTTCCCGAATATATATCTTCTCTTCGCCTGTCAGTCGCGTCTCGAAATTTTCTTTACTCTTTAGTGTGCCACTTACTCGCTACTAGCAATATTAGCATTTCAAATGTTTCCCGCGATCCGCCCTGGCTCAAAAGCTCCGTGAGCACGTACAAAGTGTGTAAAAGGCAAAAGTATTATTATATTTTACGAAATTTGGCAGAAGATTCGAGTACATGAAGCTTGTTCCAGATCGATCGACGTATTATATTCACACACACACACACACACACCTGTCGCACATATATCAATATATCGGACGTTATTATTCCAGCAGCTATTGTCTCGCCTAATCGAAGAATATAAATTCAAACTATACTCTTGCGTCTGAGTACTATTTTTTTATAATCGAGAGCATAATTAACGACTGATATGCTAAACATTTTCGGAAGAAGCGATTAACGACTTTGATTCCGCTGCGATGACCCAATATCGCGTCGACAGCTTTACGGCGACGTGTGGTAATTATAGCGCTGTAAATCTCTCATCGCGGCGTCTTCTTCCCTACATTACCGCGTCGCTTTATAAGTGGAAACAATAAATCTCGCGCGAAGAAACGAAACAAAAAAAAACAAAAAATAAAAACACATGACGTCGAGCTTATGCAATTACGAAAAAAAAAAACAATATGTGTAATATACAAAGTATCAGCATCGCACCCGCGCGAGCAAAATATTTACAAGAGCCAAGAATCCCGTTGCAACGACGACCTCCCAAAAAAAGCCTCCTTTTTGCTATACAAGAAAGTGCAGTATATAAGAGAGAGAGAAGGCCACGAGCGCATTCTTCGCGCGGCCTTCGGCCTCCGACCTGAACCCGACATACGACGACGTGTATGTATGTTATTATAGCTCGTTGATGCATTATATTAGGTAGACCCGCGTGGACCCGGGCCAATCTATAAATACAATGCTATTGCGGTTCATTTTTTTTTTTCTTCGTTAATTCCGTGAGAGGTATATGCGCGCTTATCGCGGAATGTTTCGCCGACGAATCAGAGCTGATAAAGATCGCGATATGACACACCGGTATATATGATGTCGCTTTTTCCGCGATTCTCTCTCCGGACGTAGATTCATATTTTTTTTTTTCTTGTCGAGGGATATACCAGATTATTTTATTTATATACCTGAGAAAGAAGCAGACGAAAGCGATCGTTACACGAAATCCTATGTCCACAGCTGCAGTATAGCATAATATCGCGACACACACACACACACACATACACACCGCGAATAAATTCACGACTCTCTGTGTATAGAAGTCACGTGGACCAAGCTACTATATACACACACACGCACATATACAAGAGAGTAAGTAAGTAGTGTGCTACTGGTAAGCCGAGCTGCAGCAGCAGTACACACAGTCCCGCTCTGCAGAAATGAAATCCAATGACGACGACGCGGGCGACTTTCTAGGTTAAATTCACTGCTCAGCAGCCTTTCTATACGCTTCTTCTTCTTCGTTCACGTATATATCCATGCAATATTCGTACATAGAGAGAAAACACACTGTCAAGACTTATAAGACACTCACTGGAGAACGAGCGCGCACCTGATGATGTGCGTGTGTTTACAACACTGTACATATATGGTAAATATACGCACGCGTGAGGTATACAGAGAGAGACGAGACACTCTCGCTAAGCGCGAGCGAGTCAAACTGGCCCGAGCCGTGTGAGTAGCCGGCGTTTTATATATGAGAGACGTGGAGTAAGTGTGAGAGAGAGAGGGAGAAGAGAGCGACCGCTTCGAGTCTCTCTCTCTCTCTCGCTGTATTGAGAGAGGAGAGCTGTGTGTGTGTATATATATGTGTGTGTATAATGCGCCGTGCGATGAGGAGATGCGTTAAATTTCGCGAGATTATATATATATATATATACATGTGTATATAGATTTTATTTTCGGACCTGGATAAAATTCTTTTTCCTTCAAGGTCACCAGCACCGGCGCCTCTGCTCTTTCTCTTCTTGCTGTACGTCGTCCGAACACTATAATTCGTATATAAATGCAGCCGTTTGAACTTGGCCGTGAGTCATATATATACACACTTATATATAAAACGGTACAAATTAGCCGAACAGAAGTAGAGAGTTTAGCTAATTTTAATAAAGCTGTGTGTGTGTGTATGTGCTCTTATCGGTCTCTCGGCCGATAAGGTTTTTATTGCCGCCGGCGAGGCACATTTTTTGCAAACGTCAGACGCGCGCGCGCATAGTATATAGTGTGTATGATGCAGTCGGGTATTAATAGGTCGTAGTTTATTCGGGGGAAGGAGAGGGAATAAGAGCTTTATCGGTATTTGGAATGCATGGAATTCGAGAGAGAGAGAGCGCTACGTGTTGCGCGGATTAACGAAATTATGCGCGCGATTTGTGTGTGTTGTATATACTAATATACGAAGAAAAATCGCGATGATTTGTCTCTTCTAATTGGTATTGTTATTTATTTATTTTTTTTCATTTTTCATTTTAGTACAGAGGGTTTAATGGAAATTTTACGAGTGTTTTTTTTTCCGTTCGAAAAATATTTATGTATGTGTCACGGGAGAGAAAAAAACGAGATATTTTATTACCAAAGTTTTTATCACACCACAAAATGGAGTTATTCGATATTATACATTTTAATAATGTGCCTATGATAATAAAAAAGGCGCAAGGGTTTTCAATAATTCATATTTCCCTCCCTCTCGCTTATAAAAACACAGTATAAGAGAGGATTCGTGTAAATGCTTTCGAACGACTGATTTATTATTAAAAACAAAAGAGTGCATTATCGACGCGCGAACTAAAATTGCGCGCTCCAATTTTCCAGCCAAATATATATCCAGCACGTGAGACGAGAACAATTATATAGTTATATTACAATAATAAAAAATGGATATTCTACTATAATATACCGATCGAATTCTGCGAGTTCAGCTCGAAATATACATCAAGACCCTCTCGTATATCGACGACGTTGCTGCAAGTGCCAAAAAAACACTGCAGCACACACTTTCTTTCTCTCGAGCGCGCAGTCTATATACTGTATAGCAGCACACAAAAGATCTCCCTCTCGCGAGAGAAAGCTTGTTGCTTCCAAAGGCTATCTCCGGTAATCCTTTATCCCTTGGAATACCGATCTCTACTCTCACTCTTTTGGCTTACCCCCTTATATACCACTATATACACTATCACACACACACACACACGCGCGCGCGCGTTTACGTTTTCTCTCTATACAGCAGAGACTTCTCAGAGAGAGACTGACGAAAAGATCTCCGGCTGATCCGCCGCCGCCGCGTTCCTTCACCGGCTGCTGCAAAGATAACGTAAAAGGATGAGGAAAACAGAGCTGCGGACGGAAATAAGAAGAAAAGTTCGGAGAGGTAGCTGCTGTAGCAGAAGGTGAACCGGACGTGTATGTATATAAAACGAGAGTGGAGTGACCTGAGAGTAAAAGGATAGTGTGTGTATATATATAAGAGATACTCGCGGCGATTGAAAATTATTAGGATGTTTAAACATTTTTCTCCTCTGAAGAGTTTTCGAAAAGTATATACTTTAAATCCGTTCTGATGTAAAAGAAATGCAGCAGCAGCGACGACAGTTATACATGCCGACGTTGCAGTATAAGAGCCCAACTTCTGACGATGATGCGTTTTGAATTACGCGCCAATTAGAAAGTTTTAATTTATGTCAACCGTCATTTAGCCGCAAGAAGACAGCAGCAGCCGGGACTACTGCAATTTGATTAACTCGCGCGTGTCTATCTCTCTCGCGATAATAAATTCGATATTATTATAATACAGACAAAAGCCAAAAGCTAATTATATATACGCTGCTTCTCCGATGTAAAATCCACGTTTCGGCGACATTAAATTTGCTCGCGGTATGTATAAGAGCCTCGAAAAGGCGAGCACTAAAGCTCGAATATATTCGAAATTAGAGACCGCGAACAGCAACTCTGAACGCAATCTGTTAACGGTCAAAGAGAGTGCATAGGAGGCGAGTTGATTGTCAATTCAATTAATCCAAAATTGCGCAAGGCATGTACGTCTCTCGCTCTCTCTCTCTCTCTACTCTCTCTCCAATTAATTATCAGCGGCAACCAAGGAGGTATGAACACGTTGCAGTAGCAGCAGCAGGAGTACTGCAGCTTCCAGCAAATGAAATTACAGTCCTAGAGAGACACCACTCCCTTATATGATCCTATATACTCCCTTCACCCTCGTATACTACTCCTTTTCGCATTCTTTCTTCCAATCCAGCTAATTTCATTTCCACGAATTTCATCAACTAATTGTAAGTGATAAGGCGTCGGGGGAGAAAGTTTGCGAAAAATCCAAGTGAGCGAGGAGCTCTAAGTCTCTTTCTCTCTAAGCTCCTATACGAAGAACGTATACGAACGTTGTGGAAGGTGAAAGAAAAAGAAGAAGAAGAAGCGAGTGGAGCAAGCTTCTTCGATACTGGCCAGTCGTCGTCGTCGTCGTCGTCTCGCTAAGCTCGAAAGCTTCGGTCTCTCTTTCTCTACAGAACCATGTATTTGAAGTTCCCGCGTCGCGGCAAACTGAAAGTCCAGCGGCTTTCGCCGTTGCTTCCTCTACTCTTCTTTTTCTTATTATAATCCTACGTCGGTCGTTGGAGGGAGGCCTGCAGTAAATCACGGGATTCCCGGATATATGCGCGAGCCTCGGAGAGTCTTATGGTATAACCGTTTGTTTTTTTGACGCGTTCCATATTTATACCGAATATTTGCATAGAGCTGCCTACTATAGCAGCCCTTTGAGAGCGTTCTTATCGTAAGTTTATGTTAATTTAATCAGATGTGTTCAAGTATACACTACTGCGTTAATAGAGAAGTAGATTTTTTTTTCTAGTTTCATGGGAGAGTTTTTGGAGAACGAACTCAGCTACTACAAATTGAAGTGAAAACTTTATAAACTAATTAAAAATGATTATTATCAAGAAAAAAGAGTGATAATAAATAACGTCGTCAAAATCTTTTTAGAAAAGATAGGATTATAAATGTTATCACTACACACCAGTCCTTTTACATTATCCAAAACTCGAAGCATCAGCGCGCTGCTTTGTTCTCGAGGAAAATTAACTAGCAATTAGCCTACATCTAAAAATACCAAGGGACACTCTATATCTCTCTCCGATTAATTCACGAAATTCCGAAAGTTTTACCTTCTCTACACAAAATCCACAGCAATATCTGCTAAAGCTAACGAATAGAGTATACAATTAATCGCTGCTTATTATATAAAAACTGCAGGTCAGCATTATACCGGTATATAGCGAATGTATTCCCGTTTGCGCAGTTGATTCCGTTGTAGTCTCTCTTGCATCGTATATACTGAGAAGTAAAACTCTTCTACTGCAGCAGCAATAGCAGGGATTCATTATGCACCGGCAAATTGAGTATTTACGTCGGGGAGGAATCCTTATTAGACGGTAGGAAAGTAGAGGCGAACATAGCGTATCTTGCGCTCTAAAGATCGCAATTTATTTATACACAATTTCCTCCTTGGATGTAAAAATGCGAAGAGAGAAAGAGAGAGAGAGAGCCGTTTACGGGAACGTAGAGGCGGCGGCTTTATATACACTCGTTGCAATGGCTATACTGCTGCTGCTGAAAGCGATATAGCTGAGAAAAAGCGCGCATTCCCCTCTCTAAATCTCGCGCTCGTAGTCTCATTGATTTCCCGGCTACGTGACTCGATGCGATTGAACTGCATGTGTATGTATATCTGTGTATGTATATAGCACGTGGTGGTGGTGGTAGGAGAAAAATAATGTCGTAAATGCCGCGGGAATACCGGGGCCCGGCGGCTTTTACATAACCTGCGCGCTGAGGGTGTATAGTGAGTTAGAGACTTTCCAGTCACGAAGCGATACATACAGCGGTATATGCTGCTACTCGCGTATTCGCCAGGTGCAGCGAGAGGCGTTTTTCATTCGCGGCTTTGTTTATGCTATTGATGAATTCGAGAGGCTCGAGGATGTATTATGCATCTAAGACAAGTCTTTCCTTTGTGTGTATATATATGTATCTAGTTCTGTGTGGACGTGAAAGGTTTTTTTTTATTTTTGATCTGATTGGCTCTTGTTTTATCGAAAGCTCTAACCGTATACGTGTAATAACTTCTAATGCCATCAGTTGAATTTTAATTATAAACTGAGTACTTTGTGTATGAAAAGGGTCGAGGTAAAAAAGAGCTGCTTTTAAGAGGATTAAGTGTACATCTCGTCGGAGATGTGTGGGGAAAATTTATTTTTGAAAGTCTTCAAACGAAGATGAAAAAAAGAAGGAAGAAGGGGAGTTTATACGCGCTTCTGAAAGAGAGAGTGTATATAAAGTTATGAGGAAAGGCTATCCGTTAATTAATCCTCTAGGAGTCCGGTAAGACACTTACCCTCCTCCTGTGTGTATATATATACAGGTATATGCGCGGACGAAAAGAAAACATCGAAGAGCAAACGCACGTTGAAGGGATTAACAAATTCATTTCGAAGAAAGCCGACGAGGATCGGGACTTTACAATCGCGAGATTACGCCACGTAAAGTTTTCTCTGTGTAAACTCTGACTTCTTTACGCGAGTGCGGAGATATGCGAACGTTACATAAATAATAAACTTTGGATCTCAATATAGTTGAAGATATTTATACCTGACGAGAAAAAAGTAGAAAATTTTTAATTTCTGCTGAATAAAGTATTGCCAAAAGATATTTTGGCATATATATTACGTCGATAAAATATTCATCCATCAGCCGTCAGAACAATAACGTTTTCGAATTAAACGAAAATCAAATGTTAAATTTATTGCTTTGAATGTTTTAATGAGCATGTTTTATCAAAAACGCTGATACTGAAGAATGTACGCGGGGAAATAATTATTTATTATTCAATTAAATTATCAAACATTACTGAAATATTTGCACGTAAAAATGCGCAGCATGAGGCAATACGATCATTGTTTGACTATAAGAGGAGAATAATTTAAACGTAAATTTTTTTGTATAGGGACATTGACGATTCAATTTCGGTTTTACTCGGGCTGCAGGGTATATTGATCCGTCATCCTGCAAAGCGAAAAAGCAAAATTCGTTTTTGAAATTTCATTCAGAGCATCTCTGTACCAGGCATCTAGCACACAATAACAGCTCAATTTTTCGACCAAAAATGCCAAACGCAATTTTGAAAAGGTACAAAGCTTCAAATACCGCATAATGGATGTTGGTTTTTCAATGTCCACTGATGCAGGACATGAATCTTAAACTAGTTTTTTTCCTGTAAAGTTTGTAATAAATTAAACTGTGGGTTACACAAGTGATAACACATATTTGAGATATTAGTGTATTCCAGAGGCAAGAGGTGTTCATGTGAAAAGAGTTCCTTCGGTGTCCCTGTGCCAAAGCCATGAATATACCTCCTGGCGGTGTCCCATCACCCTAACAAGGCGGATCGCAACGTAGAAATGGGAAAAGGCTATAGATGTAAGCTACTATAACTGTGTTATAGGCAGTTTACTACAAGAATATTTACCGCAAAATATTTGTATAAGCACAGGTATTATTTGATGTCCAATTATACAGTAAAGAAGTTTTTTGAAATTTAACTAACTGCTATCATCATTTATAATCTACATTCACAATTTTAAAAACAAAATTTCTCATCTCTTATCTCATTATACAGCGTTATCTACATACAGTCAACCTCGGAACAACTTTACTGCAGCGCACATAACTTCGGCATCATCCCATACGCTTATATTATTACTCTGCATGCGAGCCGCTATACGGCTTTTTACAGCCCACGCTTGCGCGTTTCAATTACTGTCAAAAGGACGCGCGTACCTCTATATGTTCGCGCTTTTCGCCGCCGCTATGTGTGAAAGGCTCGTGTTATTCGGCAGCAGCAGTAGCAGCAGCAGCTCTGGTATATACTCTCGTGAAAGGGATCGTAATTTTCCATTATACGTCCCTGGTTATATATAGCACAGTTACATTCGCCAGCAGCTATAGTGCAGAGACCTTATTAAAAATAATTAATCCGGTAATTATATGGGTTAATTCGTCTATGCTTCGCTAGCTCACATTTACGTACTAGCTGCTCTTTTATCGAGGTGTACAGAGAATTCAAAGACGCATAATATATACCACGCGACTTGCTCTTATATTATATAAAGAAAGACGTGCTTTAAGTTTCCTAAAATATTAATTGAGTCGCGGAGTTGCCCGCTGAATGCGCTGCATGCAAAACGTGTTAATTGAAAAAGCCTTTTGCAGAGCTCTTATTCAGTTGCGGAGATATGTGTCGCTCGCGTATATATGTAGGTGGTGTATGTAAGCCACTAGTGAAAAACTAGATCTCGTGTGTGCACTGCGCATTTTTAATTAAAATAACGTTAGAAGAATATAACGCAAGCAAGTTTATTATATTCGCTTATGATAGCCTCCAGGAGCTTTTGAGAGCTGCTGCTGCGGCTGTATTTTTAATTGTACTGCTCGAGTGCGCTTCAACTCGAGTTTTCCGTTCGTAAGTTTCGGGGCGCGGTATTTTGCATGACGACTGACTATATTACTATATACAGATAGATAGATAGATATATATATACTACACGGGAATGAAACTTAATTTGAAAGCTTGAACAATTAGACCGCGATCAATGCTCTCTAGCAAAGTCGATTGCATAAAAGAAGAAGTTTCGAGTGCGCCGAGAGCTTGTGATTTCGGTATATACCTACGAAAAATAGCGAATTCAATTCATATTCGAAAGAATGGTGTATTATAGGTATAGTGTAAGAGAGAGAGAGAGAGAGTGTATATAGCACAACGAGTGGCAGTTAAGGAGACAATGCGCAGCCACAGCAAAGGGACGTGTACATAACGCACGAGTGAACAGAGAAGGATCTGCCTCGCTGACGCGATAACCCTTTGAGACAAGAGTATACAGGGAAGGTGGGAAGCGTCGAGGGGGAAAGATTACATCAGACACACATCGAATATACAGAGCCACAAACGTGAGAGAGTCAGTCAGTCGGCTTCCGAGATCCCTTACAGGCTTTCCGAGAGTCATAGATGGCGCCCCACTCGATGCGCAGGCCCCCTCTTAGTGATTGCATTTGCAAGTAAAACGATCTCTATCCTCTCTCTCTCACACACAATCTGCACTCCTTCTCTTCTCTCACCGAAAGAGAGAAATATGTCCCTGATTTAGTACCGGTGAGTCTGGGGCAGCTGATGCTGGAAAGCTCGATGGAATGTGCAGAGAAAAAGAGAGAAAGAGAAAAAAAAGCTCGACTGAAGCACGTTTGATATCGAATCGTGACGTTCATCAATTTCCAGCCGGGGACGACGGAATTCGACGAGGGGGATATGGATGTTTGCGTGGATCGGTACGTTATACACGTGAGCTTTTTTTTTTTGCTATGGACACGCTGCTGTGCCGAGGAAGAGAGGAGTTTTGATGAAAAATTTTCGGCGGCTGGGGGATCGATCGGAGATTGAATGTGGCGTTAAAGTATTTTGATGAAATCTTCTTCCTTGAGCTGCTGCAGCAGCCTTTCGGGCGGTCGAACGGCGTTTACGTGGAAATAATGTTTTTCAATATTATTTTGAGGAAAATAACGTCCTGATTCAGAGGCATTGACCTCAATTCTGTATACATAAGCCAGTGGATGGAATATACATGTTCCACTGCTGCGTTCAGTTTCATAGATTGAAATTTTGTTGACAGGTTCACATATGTCTCAGAAGCATCTACATACAATTTCAGAAAGCTATATCGCGGTGTCTTATAAGACGGAAATCGCAATTTCGTTGTACTCATTTGTGGATTGCCGTCGTAGTAGCAGAATCTCCAATTGAAATAAAAGTTTTACTTCTGAACTATAAGCTCAGTGAAATTAATCACGAATTGTTCATTAAACTGAAACGTTTTGAACAACTTTCGAAAATTATTTGTGAGTAATATTCCAAAACTCGACCTGATACCGTAATATACCTTTGACCTTAAACAAACGTTTCTAAAAACTATCAACAGGTCGAAACACTGCGAATATTATAGATATAAATTTCATTCTGCAAGCATCCAAGCTCTTCATTAATAATAATTGCAGCGCACAAAGGCCAGGCACCGCTTTGCCGGTCGCGAGATTAAAAGCAGTCTCAATGCTTTTAATTAGCCTGAAAACGCGCGCCCGCACACTCTCGCGCATTCTTCCAAACAGATTCTCCTCAAAAGCTCTTTCTCTCATACACATACGCGCAAAATGAATGAGGATATATGTACATGTATACACACGTGAAGGCCTCCGGAAAATTACTCGGCCATTTTACGTCAAATATGAGAATTCACGCACTTCCTTGTTTCTCTTTCCTTTACTCATTCTCACAGAGAGAGAGAG
>UCQR01009966.1:0-14738 GCA_900474235.1 Cecidostiba semifascia | reverse complement strand
GTTATAAACAACTTTATTTTTATATTGATAAACCTTGATGTATATGCATAGCTTCTTATATTATATACGGGTAACACGGCAGAAGACTTTTTCATCTTATGATTTCTTATATAAGTATACATAACTTACCGAGGTAATTATTGGAGGGTCTGATCTCTCGGACGACGACGTTGGTCGCTCCTTCGGGAATGAGCAGAATGTCGACGTAGCCTGAAAAAAGTTGAAGAAGAACGCGCGAGTGGTCAATCGGACGTCGATTATGACGTAAATCTAATACTTGATATATTAGGAGAGAGGCAAAAGTGACAGCGAGGACTTACCAGCTTGCAAGTCATCCTGGTCGAAGAGTCCCTTGACGGTATTGCAGTCGGAGCCGTCACCGCCGCACTCCCGGCAGGCATCCTCCTTGGCCGGGCTGCCCAACATCATGTCACAGCCCACGGGCTATAGGGATTTTTATTGTAATGTTCTTTTCTTTTTTTCAATTCACGAATTCGCGCGCGTATTTTTGTCAGCAAATATTGTTTGTTCATTTTCAGGGGATACTTTGGAGAGAAAATATCCGGGACGCGCGCAAGTTTATATTTACTTTTGATTATTGCCTCTATATTTTTTTTTATATATTGCTTTTCCACGCGAAAAAAAAAAATTCAATTTGACAGAATATATATTTGTGTTCGTTATCGTTTGCCTAATGAATTTTCCAAGAATTATGTAATTGGAAACGGTATATATGTATAAATAATATGCCAAACATCATCAAAAAGTAAACAAGAGAATTTCAAACGAGCGACAGTGTAGCCAATCTTGCAGTCAAACTTCATGAAAAATGGTTGCCATGGTATACGTTTGTATAGGAGAGATGCCTTAATAATGATGCCGTTCAAACGACGAAAAGGTTGCGCGTTTTATTATTCGTCCATTTGTATATATATAAATGTACTCACCATGCATTTTCCTTCGACGCAGACGTCGTTTTTCTCGATATTGCAGAGGGTGCCATCAATCACGCTCTCTCGGTGCCTGTAAAAGAATCTTTCACCTCGAGGCATGCAATTAAGCTCGCACTTGTTGTGGCCACCCGTGTACGGTATCCAGCTGCAAGCAAAAGGAAATTTCACTATATGTATATATACAGCTCGATGCTATTTGCGATTGACGACGCGATCGAGGAGGAGAGAACAATGTGGAAACAATGGGAAAGCTTTTTTTTTTTATTTTCGACGCGCGGCTCAAAGACAAAATTTTAATTGTATCTCGTTAACTGCGATTCGAGATAGTTTCAAATTAGCCAATTAATAAAGATGGAAAAGCTATGTAGGGTCACGTCTGCGATTACTGTGTATACTGCGAATTTTATTTCATTTTTTGTATATTATGATATAAAAAGTATGCACGGAAAAAAGTACTCACTCGTAGTAGACTCCCTCAAAAGGTTTGTTGTTGAATTCCGCGCACTGCTCGGCTCGAAAATCCTTTTGTTCTCCTGGACATGGCTTTAATATACAATAATAAAAGTCAATGCATATATTTATTTTTGTTATCCTATATGTAGTTTGAACTTTTAACGACGTGAAAAAAAATATATCGCTGAAAGCTTTTCCCAATGTAACGCGAAAACATCAGGATGCGCGAATGCAATGTATACGAAAGTTTTTTCAATTTTTAACAAAATTTTCAGATACAAATATTTGCTATTCATATCGCATGTATAGCTGTGTGCTGCGTGTGATTTTCGAAGCTATTCGTTATTGAAGTCGCGTATGTTATGAAAACAAAGTTGATAACTTTTTCATAACGTATATGAAAAAAAGTTTCATTATATGGACACAGTAAGTAGAAAGAGCCGCGCACTAATCGGACACATCGCAATTATTTTCCATTCGAAATGTCGCAAGTAGAATCTTTTGATTTTTAATTCACAGATCGAAAATTCACAGCAATTATCTGAATTATGAATACCAAAGCCATATATACCGAGTGCGCGTATCTGCAGCGGTTCGTCAGCTCGAAATAATGAGAGTATATATATGGGAATAGAAAAAGAGTCCAAAACCGGAAAGTAAAAAAGAAAAGCGACAGTAGAAGTGAAAAATAGGTCAGACTGGAGCGAATAAATAATTAAGCCGCGTCTCAAAAAGCGCAACCCTGTAAATTTGTAGCTCGGCGTCACGCCTTATTCGCACTCAGCTGTGTACGCGCTACGTTGAAAATTAGAGGACCCTCGACTCGACCTATCGCTACATACAACCGTGAGTCTATATACTTAACCAGACTCACTCGCGTATAGGTGTGTATGTGTGTGAATAGAGCGGAATAGCTCGGTAATATCGATAAATCGAGGCTCGTGTAAAAGAAGGAGTCAAAGAGAGGGAAACCGAAGGATCACTTGGTCCAGACTCTATACTGTGGCGATCCCGTGGGGACCCCGTATATACGTCGAGAGATAATACCTATATATAGACACATGAAAGAGGGAAGCGCGGGATTTATAGCGGCGGCTGATTTTCTCGCCACATGAAAAAGTGGAGGTGAACCGCGAGGTGTGCCTGTGTAATAAAAAAAAAAACGGAAGAGGCTCTTTTGTATTAACGCTCGTCGCGCCGATACGCGATATATGGCTTCTTCCAGAGGAAGGGAGAATATTATGTGGTCGGCGATATGAAGAATGAGGTGGCAGGATATATTATGCGAACTTGTCGCGTTTCCAAATGGATCATACAGTGTTTATGTCGATGCGTTGTATAGCGAGTCTCGTCGGCATTTTTTTGAGGGGAGATCTCGGGCTGAATGTTTTTTTTTTCTTGGGGGAGAAAAGAAAGTTCCGAGGAGTTTATGAAGGGGAAATAAAGCACATCACGTGTGTATATCTATTATAAAGTGTGTTCATGGATATTGACTTCTTTCATTTTTGATTTGTCAACATTCCGAGCGTTTCGTTATTTATTATCAAGGTATATATCACTATGTCGATCGTTCCTGCGAATCGAAAGAGCTTTTCGATGTTTGACTTTACTTGATTTTTTTGTTGGAGATTGTCGAATATTATATTCCGGTGATTCGCGTACGATAATGGATTATACGACAACTGTCGATGTGTACCCGCTATATTTATATTTTTTTGGGTGACCGACCGCTTTGAATCTATTTCAGGAAAAGACTGATGATAACGATATTTTTGTTGAATTATTGAAGAGCGTCGCTGCACTTTTGAAACAATCAATAATTCGTCGAGAGACAGCTACCGAAAATGGTTTATAATTCAACGAAAAGTTCTTTCGACTAAATGGAATTATATTTTGTATAAATATGTTCTATAGGAATAACCGTAAATGGAAATGAATGTTATTTTTCAACTGAAATTTTAAAGCTTAACTTTTAATTTTAAGCTCTCACGTCATAAATAAATCATGTGTAAAAGAGTCGAAATTGTATATATACAGAAAGCTTCTACATATTAAAGCTACTTCCATCAAGTTGAAAGCTTTTCAGATACGATTCTCCAAAAACTCCAGCAACTTCAGCCTCCAGTACTAACAAGCTAACTGTTTTATCCCGAACATCCGGCGAGCGATCCACTATATACTATATACCATCAAGATCAATTCAATCTTGCCAAGATCCACGTCATTACAGACCTCTATAACACGTATCGACGTACATAAAACATCTCGCTGTCTCTCGCCTCTCTCATTCGGAAATTCAACTTTCCCGCAAAATCGAACGTTTTGATGCGGTCCACGTTTGCCCTCATCCCTCCTAATATTACCTTCCAAACTTACTCGTACGGCGCGTCGTGCAAATTGCCGACGAGCTAAATGCATCGTTGAATCATTGAACACACGCGCGAGGTAAGGGCATCTACGGTATATAGTGCTCTTTACAGGAATATTTTGCCTTACAGTACTGCACACACGTCCGTCTGAATAATTGAGCGCGCGAGCCCTCCGAATTTCCGCCACTTTCCGCCGATGTTTATTTAAAGCTATACGACGTGTGCGCACGGCTGAAACTCGTCATATATACGTATGTATACCTGGGCTATATACTACAATTTCACCTGTGCGGAGAAACTCTTATACCATACATGTATCCATAATATACGTGCGCTAGACTTGGTCAAGATCTGACTTATGGCTTGTGCGGCAGCTGTGGCTCAGCGTGCGTGCGTGTATGCATGTTACACCCGTGTGGAATGAATCGCGAAGGAGAACGCGGAGAGCTTGAATCGGTGACGTATTGCTGTGAGCGAAGTGAAATCATTCGCGCTGTTGACATGAGAAATGGTATAGTCATGGTGCGTATACGTGCGAGAGTTTGCTCTGACTTTCTTCGGCTGAAGTATGGGAGGCTAATAGAGGGTAATGATGGGGGAGAACCGATTACGAGAGCTTTTTTCATATTAATTCTGTGTTATAAGAGTGATTGATATGTGGAATTGAAACTTTGCACTGGCCGATATTATATTTTTACATATATGTATAAATAAATTCAGAAAACGAGAGAATTTATGTAATAAAACTGCAGTACACGCAGGGTTGAAAAGCAATCCCACAACACAAACACAAAGGTATATATTAAAACCTATATAATTTTCCATTATTTGAACGAGAGCTCTCGAAAATATACATTAACCCGCTAAAGTATATACCGAAAAGCGAAACATTTCAATAAACAAATCCGTATGTATAAACTCGCGAGATATGATGAGTTTTTAATACCAACGATAATTGAACTTTCCGAAAAATCAGTCATCCGCTTAAAACAGATATCCAACAACACTGTCCCTTCACCGCGGAGATCTTCCTGTGTGGAAAGCCATCCCCTCGCGGTTTCAGCTCCTGCTCGAGTTTTCGTCGTGCATAAATCCGGCCGCGTTGACAGAGGACTGCACGGCAGTTGGCGTCGCCGTTGCTACTCCGCAAACTGCGCGCGCGCGGTTAAACTCGTTACGCCGAACAAATTACTCATTTTGCGAAACAGCCACAGCACGACGCCGGGCCATCGTCACCCTCTCGACGGTTTGTTTGGCTTTTAGAGGCCTGCTTTCTCTCTCTCTCTCTCTCGTTTCGACCGCCTTGTTTATCGCTGATGCTTTATTGCGAGGCGAGAACTCGGTGTTACGGGGTGTTTTTTTTTAAATAAACGCACTCAGAGTGGTTTTTTTGTATTTTAATTATTACTCACTTATTATCCTTCAAGTTTTTCGAGAAGTAATATCTCACGTATATTTCGAAGGGAAATTTTATTTTAGTCTGTAGTTGTTGTATATACGCGCATTATACATCATCGACGCTCTTTTTCCGATAATCATTTTTTTTTCACGATTCTCCATTAAAGACCAGCGCGCCTAGCCGTTCATTCGCGCGCAGCAATAACACACAATGGCATTGTGCCGTGGCGCGGCGGAATCTCTCCGCAATTTTTTTTCCATCCCACTCCGACGCGCGGGATACGTACATTAAATCATCTTCAAACGCAGCACTTACTCACTTTTATTTCCGTAGCCAGAGAGAAAGAAAGAGCGAGAAAGACAGAGGAAGAATATAAGAGAGAGAGAGGGCTGTGCTGCAGGATTGAGCTTCGTCGCGAAGCCCATTGTCGCGCGCGCGCTCGAGGAATTCGAAAAGCGAGCATAAGGACGCGCTCGCGACGGAAATTTCAGCGCACTCTGTCTCTTGCGCATCTATATACTGATGGCTGATGCCGCCGGCTATATACCCCTCGAGGGAATTGAATTAAAGCAGAAGGATCGAAGGGCGCCTCCTCTAAATCAAGCGACTATACTCAATTCTGATGCCGAGTCTTTTGTACTTTATAGTATCTGCGAGTACAGGACGACGCGACGATGGCGATGCTGATGTTGATTCTCGGGACATTAAAACCGTGTATTGGTATTTATAATGGTGCGGGGAAAGTTTTTGCTGCTGCAGGCGAGTGGAAATTTTGAATGATCGCGAGTCGAGAGAGCTTGTCGATATACGTCTGTGACTGTATAATTTAAAGCAGATTTTTCTTAAATGCATAATTTATGTGTGATCTTTAAAGTTTAAAGTTTCCATCAAGCTTTTTATACTCGATGCAGCGCACTTAATACCTTACGCGCGCCGGTATAGCGGCTTACCTTAAAAGCTCTCAAAAAGGTGAACAGCTGCTTTAAATAATTGACACATTTTATACGGCTATTACGGAAACTCTAAAACCGTATACACAGCGGCAGTAAGCAATTAAAACTTGCACCGCGCACTATACAAGTATTCATTATTATTTCAAGTTAAAAGTTCGTTAAAATTTAATTACCATTTTCCCTCAATCGATTGCAAATAGAATAGATTCTGCCACAGAATTAATCAACAACGTGATGCTTCATTAGAATTCTCAAAGCGATCATCATGCATATGGCAAAAGGTGAAAGCCACTTTTTATTTGTCAGTCTTCAAACGCGGCGTTCATATATATATAAGCGTGAGAGGGGACGTCGCCGATCGTCGACGCGTGTATATATACAATGTTTGAAAGACCGAAGTAGGTGTGAAAGGGCGCGAGGAAAAAAGTCACGCCGCGCGCCGGCGAAAGAAATAAAAGTTATACGAACACGTGTCGACGGGATAGGGTTAGGCGTGGCGATATATACACGCGTGTATAGGTATGTGTACGTTATTATATGGCGCAATTTTTTTTTCTTTCGCGCGGCATCTGGCTCGAGACCATGAGACGTGATTTTTACGCTCTTGACGAATGCTTTATTGCCCTCGAAAACAGCTGAGCTGAACTGAGTTGTGCGATGGCTGATTGTTACGGGGATATTTTTGGACTTGTTCGTAAAATAGATCAGCAAATGCTGGTAGATGTTATTGTATAAGTTTAGGAAAAAAGCACAGAATTAAATTCCATTATTATATTATATAATCGCTTATAAAGCAGGCTTTAAATTTTCAGATTTTAATGCATGCTGTTGAATTCCAAATGAAAAATTTTTGAAAAATATTCTGCCTGCGCGATGTTTAATATTCTGGAAAATATTTTATTAAATACTCAGAATACACTCAACTGCTCCCGGGGCATACGAACCCGAGCATAAACCTCATTACTGGTATACAAAATTTATACGAAATACGTGCATTTGTTGTCGAATTAATTTTAAATCATACAACTAATTGGCCTTTGGCCAGGATTCCAAAGTGAATAATTTCGAGAATTTAACGTCTATATAAACAAAGTTATAATAATCGCAGCCGACTGAATGTTCATAATATTTTTGCTATTCGAATGTGAAAAGTACGGCACACACTATAAGCTCCGCATAGATCGTAAATTATATTCTCTTCCCTCGAAAATCATAACTGCATATTTCACAGGGCATCACATATTAAGTCTCCCCTTGCCAACCCACTGCCACCGTTTCAAGCTCGTGCGCGTGAGTTTTTATTTTTCATAATATAAAACGGAACACAAGAAGCTCAGCGGCAGCTTTCTCTTTCTCTCTCTATTTTTCTTTCTCTCTCAGGGGCGTTTTTAAGCGAGCAAGCGAGCGCGTTCACGTCAGAAACAAGGCGCCGCCGGAGTAAATCAGGAGCGTTTCGCGCGCAGTTCTCGCACACCAGGTCACTGTACCGCCGACGTTCACGGATAAGTTTGTCGCGCGACGGGCTACACGTGTATATATATGTATGTGTATGTATAGAAAGAGAGAGAGAGAGAGAGAGAGAGAGAGAGAGAGAGCGAAGAAAGCTATAGGGAGAAGTTTCTTTGGTTCTGCTGGATTTAATTCGTTTTCGCGAGCGCGGGGAAAGCATTGTAAAAAAGTTCGAGCCTGATGGCCTTTTACGTCCGCGTTCTGAGAATAAGGACGTGCAGCTCTCGACGGTCATAAAAATCGGCTGGGGGTGAGGTTTCTTTTCTGCTTGTACGCGCATATATATAGGAGGTAGAAAGGGAGAAAGAGAAAGAGAGGAAAGGTATAAATATCGATGGGCTTTTTATGAAAATGTTGAGCGACTGCAGATGAGATGTGGCGGCCGGCGTGTAGTATTAATTGCAGCTGTTATATAAATCCGCTGGATTTTAATATTCCGGAAATTCCGGATGAAAATGAGGTACTGCATTTTTAAAATTGTCGAGTCGGCTTTTATATATGTGTATAAGGAATGAAAAATGAAATAACTCGAAAACCAGCAATATTCCAAAGTATAAAATTAAAAAAAAAAGATTTTTTTTAATCAAGACTCGACGTTATGGATTAAGCTGGTATATAGGCACGGCTATATGGCTCTATAATAAAAGCTTTTAATAACTTGGGCTTAATGGACAATATAAACTTACCTGGATATTGCAGGAAAAGAATCTTTTCCTCGCGCCAGTACATCTGTCGTTATTGTAGTCACTGAAACATCAAAGTATATAGCTCTTAAACTTATTATCAAGTATATAATAAGTATATTCGATTGCGTAACTATAAAAAAAATTTTACGCAATGAAAATAAAGCAAGGGATTTCAATATATAGATAATTCACTTTCAGTGAAAAATCTAAAACTGAATTTAAATTCACTTCCTCTCTCTGTGTATAAGTTAATGCACTTTGCGCCAAACTCTCGCGCTTACCACTGGATGTCTAAGGGATTTCATAAGATTAAACGTCGAAAAGCCCTCGTCTCTGAAAAGAAAAGAATCACATCGAGAGTACCTATGCTCAGTCGAAAGAGCTCGAACCGTAAATCTCTCACAGCTAAATTATTCCTGCACACACACACACATCAGTATAGATCTCCGCGCTGCAGTGCAGTTCTCTCCGCGGTTTTGATTACGATCGGAAGCTCGCGCGACTATTCGGTTTTTTCACAAACAAACACGCGCGCACACATACATGCGGGCATCTATATATACGAGTGTCTCTCTATAATCGGGTTTATGGACCGTTAAATCGTTAAATGCACTCGTGTTGTCACACCGCGTCTAAACACGTCGTCGAGGAGCTTAACGATTTTCTTCTCTGCTATATTCTCTCTGTCGCTTACTGCTCGCTCACAGTGAAAGTGGAACAACTGTTCGCTCGAGTATGTTTTTTTCCCGGCGGAACTGCAGGAGCCAACGAAAAAATACGCTAACCACCGGCATACAGGAAAAACACGAGATGTCCCCCAGGGCTAGCTCCCGTTCAATTAGAGCATTTTTCCTAGAAAAATTAACGGAGCACTGCTGCGCGGTTAGGAAGTTCTTTTTATTATTTTTATACCTCGTCGTGTCGGCCTGATGAACTTCTACTATTTTGACAAAAGGATCTGCGCGGTATGTATACATATAGCTACTTCTCTAATCTGCAATGGCTCTCGAATGTGGGTCGAAGGGGGAAAAAAAATCCCTCGACGACGACTATGTCGATCCCTCGGCTGCTGCAGCGTAATGCGCGAATTTATTCGCGGGTATATTGGATATTGTTTGATACTCTCGCGCGGGTGATATCGGCAAATCAACGTGCGCAAATCTATATACAGGAATGCCGAGTATATTATGCTATTCGAAAGTATCGAATAACGATTTAGTCGCGGACGGAAGTCGTGCGCTTCGTGAAATTTTTCACCGCGCGTCTACTGATAACGCATCCAAATATCCTTTCGATATATTTTCCTATATCAGTGCACGCTATACTGGCCCTCGGGAAAATAAACCGCGCGCTACGGCATCTACATAATACACATCAGTCGGTATGTGTATATAATATACGTGCCAATCAATTGCAGGCCCCGGATATAATCGCGTTGTCGTTAATTTTATTAGACATTGAATTTACGCGAAAAAATCCGCGCTATTGTTATTCACAAGCTTTGGGTATTAAAGCTGCTATTATTTACACGATTATACTAAAGTACAGTTACACCGATACTACACTATGCTTGCAATATTTAGGATGTATAAAAACTTACTCTCGATCGAGGCATTCTCGGGTCTGTGAGGCAACGCCACCACCACAAGTCCTCGAGCAAGCACTCGGATGCGACCAGGGTCCCCAGTTACCCCTCTCGGGTTCTTCGTTGTCTACCACATGGCTGGGCGGTGCGTAACTCTCGCCTTGCTGTCTTCTATGCCTGTCGTGGCGTAGCTTTATGTGATGCTGTAACAAGTAAGTGAAAAATTCCCTGAATTATATAGTCAGAATATTATTTCGTCAATTAATTATCATACACTTAACGTCGCACGCGACTAAGGAGGGAAAATTAAAAAAAAAAAGTTTAAATTTCCCGCGCTTCTGCATGGAATATTTAAACCGCCAACAGCGGTTCCGCGCGTTTTACGATACGCGAACGCGTGCAAAGCTTTATTGCCTGTGGCGCGAGTGCTTATTGCTTTCGCTGGACGTTGTTTCGCGTTGATTCGAGCAAGGATCAGTTGGCTCGTACGCGCGTCCGATGCGTTAAATCTTAGGATTTTATGGTACGAGGCGGCTGATTGTTGGCTAGCGGCCGTTATACGCTTCTCTACTGTCCCTGGTGTGTTCTCATTAAAAATCATTTCCCTCTCGGCTTTTATTTTAACAAGCAGTCTCGCTACATCGCACTATAGTCGCATTGTCGTGAATAGGTGACAAATTCAATTCGCCTAAGTGTTCTTTGTTTCGCCGAGAGTAAAAAGCCGTCGATATATTTATAGTTACGTTAATGATATCATGTGAACACATCACTCGCGGCTCTAATAATATCGGGGTCATGGAATCGCGATATGAAAAAAGTATAAGCGAGCGTCGAAATGTGAATAATTTAATCATCATTATTATACTTTTTTTTATATATGCTCGTTAAAATGAGAGAAATATCAAGGAAGACCGCCAAGTGTGGGGCTGGCAATTTAAAACACGCGAATGTATAGAGAGGTACTCTCGAGACTAATTTCAGAGCAAACGGAACACTATATACCCGGCCTATGTCTATAGGTGGTGCAGGAGGATTGGGCCAAAGTGCCCGTATAACATTTCAATGGATAGGCCCTTCTGGCATGTGTCCAGAGCAGTTTGCATTCGTGCAGGAGCCCTGAGGGTGGGATGGGAACAGCCAGTGCAAGATGCGGTTTCCGATAAAATTATCACCCACCAACGCGCTGATGCAGGTTTCGCCTGCTTTCTCGACATCTAGCCACGATTTTCGCAGCTCCGCGTGTGTTGCGGCGGCTGATGCTTTTTCAAAAACAAGTCTCTGCGCGTGAGATTCGCTCGAGAGATTTAACGCGTGTATTTCTGATGTTGTCGTATACAAAGTACACGTGTACGTTCTGCGATTGGTTCTGCGTCGATATATTAATTTCAATGAGACCCTTTAGCTTATTTTTATGAATGAATACTTTCATATAGGTACAAATCCATAGATGAATTCTATACTCTCGTCGCCGATGCGCGGCTAATTTATTAATTAAGATCGAGAAACTCCTTTGCACATACAGAAGCCCACAACGACATATGCATAGGTCAGAACTGGTTATATAACACAGCTTTTGTATATAGCCAAGGTCCTCGCAGTTTCAAATGCAATTAGAGAAAGGTGGGTGTGCATTATACGAGCGCTCGCTCATCCGCCGACTTTTTGCAGTTTCTCGTCGCGCCGGTATCTCAGCGTCGTACGCGCTGTGGCTACATCGTATTATGCGCGCGCTTATACACACTCGATTGCGTACTGTAAACCGCAACAATATTATTTCAGAATTAGTCATTTAAAATGATACCTATACCGGACACAAGTAGTTTTCATTAATAATAACATACGTGTATATTAAAGGCGTGCTTCCCTTTAATCGTTCAATGACCCTTTTCACTAACGAGAGAAGAAACAAAAAAAAAAAGAAACGAGAAAAAACTCGAGCCGTCGGCATGTAAATATACGCACGCATAGCTCCTAGAGAACTGTCCGCGTTGGTCGCTGCAGCGGCGACAACAGCTGTGCCGCGGTGATTTTTATCGAGCGTGGGAGAGCACATGCGTTCGTCTCTCTGCATTTCCCGCGCCCACTTTCATTAAGCTACACCACACCGCGCGACTATACTCCTTTTTTCCACGTTTTTCCTCCTCGGCGATGGCACATGTGACGACTCTTCGTCCTATGCAGAGAGAGAAAGAGCGTATCTCTTCCTCTTTTTACACACTCCGACTCTATTATACACTGTGGCGATGTGCGTCTACCGCTACTGCGTTATATAGGTACCATCTAGCTAACATACAGACGAGAATGCTACTGGATTGCAATTATTACGGTCGCGTGAGTTTTCACGCATCTGGAAGAACCACGCGTGTGCATAGCGTGAGCGTTTTTTGTTTGTGTTTTTTTTTTTGCAGCTATATAGCTCGTCCCTTTAAAACGTATTCGTAGGTAGGATGCACAAAGGAGATTGCTCTGCTCTCTGTTTTGACGGCTCTTTGTGTTTGCTTTTTCCAGGCCCAAGGAGAAAGGCATTTTTTCATTATATCAGAGGAATGTTCTCGGGTGAAAATTAGTTTTTCAGAGGAGCTGCAGTTGTTTTTTTTTTGCTCTCCGGCGAAAGTAAACCGTCTTTGTAATATTAAAATGTCGTCGAATTAAAATTATCACACGAAATGGAGAATGTACGCGCGGTCTCGTAAATCAATTGACTAATTTTCTACTTAAATGATGACTAACAGAAAGGCGCGTGCGCATTTATCGCGTGTAACCAATATAAGCATCTCTACTTTAAATAAAGACTTTTACCGAGAATCGTTTATATGAAGCATTGTCTTATAGCTGTACCGACTACTTTAGCTCTGGAGCCACTCCACATAGCCGGGCTTTCCCATTATATGCAGGAATAAATTTCATCTTAAAATAGCATTCCCAATTAAAATGAACGAGCCGCCTGAATATTTGAGATAATTTAAAGATAACATCTCGTGATTGAAGACAAGAACATATTGTAATTCCGCCTCATCAGTGTAAACGAAAAATTTCTATAAATACACGTTTAATAACTTGCATCATATTTATGGCTGCAAAAAAGCTTATTGCAGAAAATTTTTCGGGCTCGTGTTATAATAGTAGCAAGACTATACTAGACTTTTCAGTCATAGCTTCTTATTCGCATCATCTTTGCACGATTTGCACGACACACATGATTATTTAATTTATGCTAATTGAAAGGTATATTTTCAAAGCACGTTAACCACACTTCTAAAGACTGCATGACCTCTATACATCTTTTTTAGCTGTACAACTTCAATATTCATAATTTTTTACAAAAGTATGTAAGTAAGTAGTCAGAAAGTTGAAAAACTTCCTTCGCACAGTTTACGTGCATATATACACAGCTAAAATTACAAATAGTAAAAATCGATTCCCAGGGTCAACATCAAAATTTCAATTTATAACGAACGAAAAAAATATACATTTGAAAAAAAGCATTAGTACCATCCCGTCTTTATTGCGAGAAAAGCTCACACGCACGATATTAAACGCTATCGCGTGAAATCGATATCCGCAAATAAAATGTCGGCAGATGCACCGATAAAAAAAGCCCTTCGTTCAGGATATGCCTCTCGAATACGCAGCAACTATGCGAGCGTGTCATTCCGACAACACTAACACATCATGCATGAGATGTAAGCTTATATATATGAGCTATCCTCGGCCGTGACGTTTGCCGGCGTCGGCGCGTGGCAATGACTTTGCGGCCGCGAGAGTATATATATATATATAAGTATATATACATATAGGCATATGAAATGCAAAACCTCGTTAAGCGCTGTGAAATGCAATCCTCGTCTCAAGAACGACGACGCGATGATCCGCCGCATTGGCTTTTTGTCGCTCTGATGCCGCGCGATCCGATGACACAAACCAGTCCCGACAGATTACCATAACACATATCTATACTGTTGGATATATGGGCAAGGGAAAGTGAATCCCCGGGATCGATGACTCTTAAACGAGTTTGGTCTTCGCTACGGGGACGCCGAGATAAGTTTCTTTCGTAATCGCGTGTGATTCATATATACTGTGTTTGTTTTGATTATAGCGTTTAAGTTACTTATTTTCATCATCAGTACAGATTCCGAAAGTGGACGAAAGTGGCTTCTAGGATGATGCTGCCGATCGCTCGGTTAACCCTGTAAATACCGAGATCACGGAATTATACATCTTATAATACGCATAAAAATCCCTGCAGTCTTGATATTTTTGATAAGATTATGTCCATTTTCAAATAATAATATAAAGTTTCTTTTCTCTACTAAAGACAAAGGAAAAAGCTCATCTACATATATCACTGAAAGTATAAAATTCCCTTCTTGATTCAAATCCCTTCTTAATTACCGCATCTGTCCAGCTTACACGGAATCGGTCTTCTCCTGCGTCTTCGTGTAATGCAATGCCGTTCGCGTGAGCTCGTAGCCGCTTTCCGCAGCGTCGTAACGACCACTTAAGTTGGATTAGCCACGCTGTCATAACAGAAGTCTACTCTCTCCGTGCGAGCAAGCTCGGAAAGGGTGTAAAAGGCGCGTTCGCGACGAGCTCAGAAAGTGACCTTTTATTTGCATTTTTTGTTCGCTTGAAATTTTTCAACGTTATAACCATAGGCTTCTTAAATTTCATATACCTTATATATACCTCAACTTTCCTTTATACACGTTGTGTCATCCTTGATAATTCTGATACTTTTTAAAACACCTTTTTCCAGCGTATATACCTCTTATCCTTATTTCAAGAAAGAAAGAAAGAAAAAAAAAAGAACAACGCGAAAACTGGGTCG
>UCQR01009965.1:0-12389 GCA_900474235.1 Cecidostiba semifascia | reverse complement strand
CTACCGATACAGCTACGAGACCGGAAATGGCATCCAGGTCCAGGAACAAGGACAGGCTCAAGGTCAGTTATTTTCTTTTTTTCTTTTGTTCGAAGGTGTTGGGTTCTGTAAAAAAAAATTCAATTGGCACTCGACACAATTTTAAAAATAACAAAGCTACTTTAGATTCCTTATGACAACTTACAATTTAGTATACATAAATTGTGTACAACCGAAATCTGTAAGCTTTTAGTTACTATAAATTTTATAATTTATTAAAAATCGAACGAAGAAAAAACATTTGCCTTTTTATTTTTTACATTCTGCAGATTTTTTCATGCGAAATACTAAATGCCTATGAATTTCGTTAGTAGCTTAGCATTTTTTATGCGAGTACAATAAAGTAAGTGCTTAAGCAAATGTTTTACATGACGAGAACTGTTATATTTATTATGAATATAAGAATAATCGGTTCTACTAACAGCACACAGCGCACACAATATAAAAGTAGTAGCTGATATAGATACTAAAAAAGTTTCGAAAGATCGAAACGAAGTACGGCGCGCGTGAATCAGTAGAAAAAGTCAGCGTTGTTCAGACGTCCCCTCCTCCTACTGAATAATAAACCAAGTGTATACCCAACGAAACTTGAGCAGCACAATACGAACTATTCTAGGTAATTACGATTTCTGACATAAACTTTCCTTACTTGGACTCGGCAACACGGGCTTGCAATGGATTGTGCAGAAACATTGTTTCACTCTCCGTCAATACAGTGTGCACCTCGTGAACGTCAATTTAGCAAACATATAGCAAATCTTTTAAAACGTTACATAATTTCCCAATATTACTTATATTTTACATAACACGACGTGGCGTGCCGCGTAATAATCCAACAACAATGCCAACTTCATAATTCAAGCATATATAACATATACACAATGCAGAAACGACGCACAAAAATTTCGCCCATAACAGCTGTAACATAAATCGCTTTCGCACACAAACGCCCAATTAAAACGGAAAAACAGGGAGCGCGTTCCCGTCACGCCCAGAAATAAGCCATACACATATATACAATCCTGATTCAGGCAATTCGGAGGCGGTGAGCGGCTCGTACAGTTACACGGGTCCAGACGGCCAGGTCTACAGCATCAGCTACACGGCTGACGAGACGGGATTCCACGCGTCAGGTGCGCATATTCCTACGCCACCGCCGATACCTCCTGAGATCCAGAGAGGCGTCGAATTAGCTCTGGCTGCGGAAGCTCGTGGAGAGAACCAAGACGGTAGCTATAAGGGCGAGGGTGGCTCCGGTGAGATGATCTTCTTTTATCTCTGATACGAAAGCAAATAGCGGTTTTTGAGAGACGTATGAAATTTTGTTGAACAGGTGGTGGTGGATTCGGTGGCAGCGGCGGCGGTGGATTCGGAGGTGGCGGCGGCGGTGGATACCAAGGCGGCGGCGGAGGCGGAGGCTATCAGAGCTCCCAGGGAGGCTACAAGTATTAGACGTGAACCGTTACATGACGCTCTGTCTCTAGTTGAGCCATATGCCACTGAACTGCCAACAAGCTGACTAAGAATCTTCTTATTCTCATATTGTATGCTGTAAATACTCAATCTTCTTCTTCTTTATTATTGTAATAACTGTAGGCCACTGAGTTTTCCCTGATGTATAACGGATGATACGCAAGCTGTATACTGTTGACACTGATCAACGACGAAAAGAGCTGATTTTCGTGTGCTATTTTTTATGTAACAGGCATTATTCGTATCGTACGACTCATTGAGAATACGCTGCACGTAAAATGTATTATTTTTTCTTCTTTGTTTTTGGTTGCTGGAAAATGATGTGATAATTATGTAAGTGTATTTTATACGACATGAATAAATGTATTTTATCATTAGTCGGATCGACTTCCTTTATTTTCACCCGTTTCCGTAGTTCTACAGACACTTTTTACATTACGAAACACGTAAAGACACCAGTGAACCACAAATGATTTGAGTAAGTTTTAAATAATTTTTATTAAAATAAGCATCTTTTTTTAATTACAGATTTTTTTATTACATGATATGTAGAACATAACAAATTATTGATAAGAGAAAACGAATATAACTTATATAGTATTAGCTGCAGTTAACGTAAAAAATGTGCATCGTTTATACTTAAATTATCAGTGGGCTAAATACTAATAACTGAAAATCATTGCAAAAACGAGTATATTGCACACTTCAAGTGTCTAAAGTAATTTATTTACAAGTATATCAGTAGCTGCCTATTTATACTGTAAATCGTGTATTCTCTTTTATAAAAGAGCGACAATATAAAAATACACCAAATTTTAAAAAAAGTATAAATATATTGTTTACAAGTATATAATACTTCACTTTCTCTTTTTTATTTCCAGGCCAAAGACCATAATTCTTTTTTTCATAAATGTATATTGCATATATGTATCCAAAAATCAAGCTTTGACAAGTGAGCTTTGACAATGTTTAAAAATCAGATCCTTGAATTTGGACGCAGCCAAAAGAATGCTTAACAATTAACAATAATGCATTTCATGTATTTATACTGACTTTAAACACTCACATTAATTAACGATATATAATAAACTTGGATTTTTCTATTTAAAATAGAAATTCAGAAACAATTTTTATGTTTTTTGAACAATT
Organism: Cecidostiba semifascia; assembly: GCA_900474235.1. NCBI lineage: Eukaryota > Metazoa > Arthropoda > Insecta > Hymenoptera > Pteromalidae > Cecidostiba > Cecidostiba semifascia. Next base: position 9,728 of record UCQR01009965.1, on the reverse strand, counting down.
GTTCACACAAAAACAAATAAATACACAATACGAAGATTGCTTTGCAAAACTAAAATCTATGGCAACTTTGTTGAAAGTTTAGTTAATAAAGAAAAGTAATTCCTTTTGCAAAGTTCAGATCTTGGTATTTTTTGTTTAGTCATAAATTATTCGTTCGTATGGCATGCTAATGCCTTACATATCTCATTTGTATATCATTTCAATTTTATATGTATATATATATTTTTTTTTACAAAAGAGTCTAATAATTTCGAATATTGCAGCCTTATTTAGTCTGCTCAAGTTTTGCTCGAGCTACAATTGAGATTCTTAAGCACTAACAGACTTTTTATACAGATGCCTTACAAATACTGCTTATTAAAAAGTCCTTTGCACACTTTAATTGTACATACAGTGTACTGAAAATATGTTTATCTAAACAATATTACAAAAGTTGCGGCAGTATTTTTGTGATTAGAATTGCAAGAATATTTAAATAAGAACTTCGGAGTCTTATGATCACTAAAATTTCTTAAATGCGCTTTGCTGCTTTTAACCAAGTGTATCCATAACTATATACAAAAAGTAAAATAATGGTTAAAATATTTCGATTTGTTTTCCATTTATCAATACGGTTACCAGTAATTGAAAATTAAGTAAAATTATATATTTTAAAAATTTTTTTAAATAAAATACAAAATTTAACTCCGAAATTCATATAACGGGAGAAGCAAAGTAAATTTCATTCAAAACTGTCATTGTACTTGATTTAAATGTATATATAGAAGTTATAATACCTCAGACAAGTTATGTTTAATACTTGTGAATGGTAAGTAATCTGTGCCACTAATAGCAATTAGTAAGAATACTGTTATGGGACGTTTCAAATCGTTAGTGGAATTAAGAAAAAAATCAAATGCTTTTTACTATGTCTCTCCCTTTAGTAACTAAAATGACGATTAATTATTATTATTATATTATTATTAGCTGCCTTTTGTTGCTTTTGATGTCAGAATCATCCTTTGGACATCGCTCGACGATGTAACCTTTTAATTTGATGACTGTATCAAAATAAAAAACAAAACTATTCCGATTTTACCTGATTTACGTAGATTTTGGTTATAACGTTTAATATCACACGTAAAATTAGCCTTAGTTTTCGAGACTTTGGTTCATGTTGTAGAATCATCATAGATCTTTGTCCTGGTCTCTGTGTTTTCCATTACCTACTTATATGCCTTACGATTCGATCGCTTGGCTGCCCTCGCAAAAAGGAGGAATAGCTGCTCGAGGGTGGACGATAACACAGAGAAATCGTCAATGCAATTATATTTATTCTTTAGTTCGGTCATCACATCATACATTCGCCTCCACGTAGTTTCGGAAGTCGTAACGTGATACATGAGGAACCCCTGAAATCATAGATACGAAAAAGATTACATTCTGCCAATCAAGATATGAAAACTGTTATTCTGTTTCTTACGGAATTTTCATCAACGAGTTCACAATTTAACGCCTGCTCAATGTCTCTCTTAATGCTCTCCATCTGAGAAGACGATTTTTCTGGATTTAACTTCATTTGAATATCGTAACCAGCGCCGAAACGTTGTTTCAGTTCTTGACATGGTCCAATGCAGACTAATTGGCCATTCACCATAATCACAAGTCTATTGCAAAGCGCCTCACACTCTTCCATACTGAAATATTCAAATCATCATATATGTAATATAATCTAATACATTTTGATTAAAAAAAATTCTATCATCAAAATTAACTGTACGAAAGAAACCTAAAATAAAGTATATCAAAGTTCTCACCTGTGCGACGTCAATATGATAGCTTGTCCAGTAGTTTGACAAGATTGAATGACATTCCAGAGCGATCTTCGAGCAGCTGGATCAACGCCCGTTGTAGGTTCGTCAAGCAGAACCAAACTTGGATTACCGATAAGAGCCATCGCTATGTTTAAACGTCGTTTGTTACCCCCGCTGTAAGTTCCACTAGGTTGCGAAGCGCAAATGTTCAAATCTAATGAAAGAATTGAAAATTAGTTAACACAACGTTATCGCATTCTTTATTTTCTATAAAATAAACATAAATCACATATACTTACTCAGTCTATCGATCCACTTCTTCACTTCATTGTTTACTTGACTTTCAGGAATACCTCGGAGCCGAGCGAATAATCTCAAATGTTCTGAGGCATTCAGGCATCTTATAATGGCGTCATTTTGTGGACAATATCCCATCTGTGAAAGGTACTGAAAAAAATAAGTTTTATTAGATTCTTTATACAAGAAATCGAATCAAACCAAACAAAGTTCAATCCAATAGAAACTTACATATCTTCGATTGTCATTGAAATTTCTGTCACCTAAGTACATGCAACCATTGTTGGGTATCGACTGGCCAGTCATCATCTTGAAAGTCGTACTCTTGCCTGCCCCGTTCACTCCAAGCAAGCCGAAGCACTCGTGCTGTTTCACTCCAAAACTGATTTCCTCGACTGCCGTCAGATTCCCATAACGTTTGCTTAGTTCGTACACGAAGAACAGATAGTTATTCGCATTGTCACTGTTAGACAAAGTGTTGCTTTCTTCTGACGTTGCATTGCCATTTGATTCCGTTTTAGTTTTGTTGATTTCTCTATTTATTTTTTTAGAATCCTCCAAAGTACCTATTAATAAAAATAAAATCGAATAAATTATAATTTTATCGACAGACTCATTCTCAAAGTTAGAGCGCAAAATATTATCATATTCCAACATTTTTTTAAACTCATAAATATCTAAATTTTGAAGTAATTTACATATTTGCAATTTATATGGAAATCGACAATTATAAACATGCGGATGGTAATAAGTTTGATAACTTATCTTGAAAAGCCATGAATATACTTACATCGAATATTTGCTTTAACGATCTCAGAAGCAACAGAGTGTTTTTCTTTTTTCACCTGCTCATCGCAGGGGTCTTCCAAGATTTCGTATTTGCCTCTGCGCATTCGCGCAAGTAACAACGGAATAAGTTTGTACTCTAAAACAGCTAATATTGCAAAGTACAAAAACGGCGTGAGAGACAAATACGTTATACTCTGTTCCAAGGACATATCTTCGTGGAAATTGTTGAAGTATTTCAAACTCTTCTTGCATTTTCCGTCAAAACAATCAAGTCCTAAAGTAAGCATAAATCAATTAAATCTCAACCCTTGTTTTTTTTGGTAGATGCTAAATTAGAACTATACGATGTATCGTGACTTACCACAACACGAGTCCTTCGCAAGGCACGCAACTTCGTGAAGTACATTAGGCAGTCTTCTACACCTCGCGTTCTTACTTGCTATGCTGAAGAACGATACTTCGCCGTGGAAAAAACTCAAGTATGGAATCAGAAGAAAGATTCCTTTTTGAATACTACGCAATTTTTGTACAATCCAATGCGAGTGCAGACTTATTGCGATGACATGCATTATCAGCTCCAACGAAACTAGATAAATATTATAAAAAGATATGTTATTGTTCTGAATCAGCAAAGAAACGATTCTTTATAAATTTGTACACCTACCAAGGCCAAAGGGTAAAAGACTAAGTAATGTTATGACGGTGCTGGTTGACTTTTTCAGAAAGCTACAGATGTATATTAGCGGCAGGGTGTTGAAGGCAAACAAGAGCAGTAATAGTATTGTAATTCCTGAAAAAAGAACATTAAAATGAAAGTAAAATAAAATTTCCGAAATTGAATAAAAGATTGAAAAACGCACCTATTTCTGATTTTTCGTACATTCTCAAACCGATGGCATTGTCCATGCATATGAATCCAATGACGATACAGAGTATTGCTATTAAAAACACTAAGAAGTCAAAAGCAAACATTGTTCCCCAGTAAGTGAAACAAGAAATTCCGGTCATCCTCTGCAGCTGCTTGACGTTTGACAATGACTCTCTCAGCGGATGGATGACGAAGAGAGCGATCGCAGGGAAGAAAAAGAAAACAAACAATAGCACAGTAGCATAGGCGTCGATATTCACTTCAGGTATGGCAGTAGCGTGGATCGAATGGGGTAGCTGATGTCCAGACAAGCTGATTGAATATTCGTCACCCGCGTGACTCTTCAGTAGTGTATTAGATAACAGGTTTACGGAGATGGGGATACTAAACGTCGCGTAGCCAGAGAAGAAAGCGTTAGCTGATAAAGTGTCATTATCTGTACTGTTAAACTCGACCGCAGCTATTAAGTTGTTCCGATATGTGGCCTCATCTGTGCGACCAAACTCTAGGAGAGCTGGATAAGAAAATTATTATTATTAATGTCATTGATAAATATCAAATCATTACTTAAATAAAACTTGAAAAGTGCAAATCATTACCGTCTGTGAGACTAGTGGTCTTTGGTATTTCTGTAGCTCGACCATTAAATTCTTCAGTGGTTAATTTATACTTTTCACCCACTAATTTATTGCTAGTTCCATAATAAGTTTGCGGTTGGCTGTACATGTCAAGTTTTATTGGTATCAAAGTCGTGGTATCATTAGACATATTATAATCCATTGTCATGAACAGAATGCATATGATTGGCAAAAGAATCTGTTGTGAAAAAAGAAAATTACAAATAATTACAATAATGACTAGTTTGCACAATGTATGATTCGTATAGCTAGCAGTTAGCAACTTACAATGAGACTGATTGTGGCTAAGTTTTTCCTCGTGTATGTCACTTTCTTTTTAAGCAATGCCAAGATAGACTGAATTAGCAAAGCTTGGCCTTTCAATTTATAAGTAGAATCCAGAAAAGGTTGGCACGAATCTGTAGCGTCTTCGTTGTCTCGCGTTACTCTGTGGAAAATTAAATTTTTACTATGACTAATGGCGTTCACGATACATTCGAAGCTAGCTCAAGCCCAAACAATTGCGCATTTTTTATTTATTAATGCATGGTCTATGAAGTGTTATTATCCCCGCATTCTGTATACCAATGAAATACATTGCATTCTTAGAATAAAAATAAGATTTCTAATTTCGAAAAAAGATCCGAATTTAGAAAGTAGTTCATCAGAAATATGATTTTTTAATACACATTAATAGTTCTTTTTTTATTAATTAATTTATTGGGCATAGGCAAATCAGCGAGAAAATGAAAAGTGTATCAGTGAGCTTGGTTGGTAAAGCAATCGTTACGAAACATTTCAATAATCCAGCACCAGAAAAGAAGATATCGTGTAGAAGTAATGCTGTTAAAAATTCGAATTAAATACAAAGCATAAGAATACAAATACAATCCGATAATATGAGAAATGTCGTAAGCTTTTTCAAGCTGTAATTAACATTTTTGAAAACAAAATAAAAAAATTTCACTTTCTCTGTGTACCTACAGATCACTTTTTGAAGAAGTGTTAGAAAAACATGGTTGCACGTACTTTAGAAACACTTGTTCCAGGGTAATTAGTGAAACGCTCATTCCTGTAACTCCAAGATCCTTCTTTTGCATTTCTATTTTATCTAAATAATCCGGCAACTCAGGAGAATTCGGAACACTCAAAACCATTTTTCCACCATCAATATTGAGTATTTGCCCTCTCGAATCTAATTCGTTGCGTATTCTTTGCGGGTCGCACCATGATTCAGTGGATAACGTCACTTCTATATTTCCTTGACCTAGTAATTTCTTCAAAAACATCGAGGATCCGTAGCTCTTCAAACGACCCATGTGTACGATTGCTATTCTGTCACCCAAGATATCCGCCTCTTCCATATCGTGTGTACTGATTAATATAGTCTTTTGTCCTCTCATTCTCTGAAAAATAAAATCATTTATTTAGTTACGTTTTGTAAAAAGAAAAAAATTGTATTCTGGAGAAAAATTTACCAATATAATGTCCCAAGTGTCGCGCCTACTTTCTGGATCCATGCCAGAAGTTGGCTCATCCAAAATCAAAGTCTGAAAAAATATACATTTTGAAATGATAGTTTACCCTTCGGGAAAAATTTTTAAAGATTAAACTTACGCTTGAATCGCCAATTACGGCCATTCCAAGACAAACTCGTCTTTTTTGACCACCTGACAATTGATTAGGCATTGCATTGCGTTTATCGAATAACTTGAGCTTTTGCAGTAAAGCGTTTACATCTTTTTTAATTGCTGCTTTCGTCTTATTTTTTCCTTTTAACTAAGAAATATACATGATTCGTAGATTATAACACAAATAAAAATATTATTGGATCAAATGAATTATACAATATTTACCATGCCAAAGAATTCAATTTGCTCAGCAACTGAAAGAGTTGGAAACAACATATCTTCTTGAGGGCACAGACCTATATCATTCATTATAACGTTCGATTCTTCTTTGACATTCTTCCCATTTATATATACCGCTCCATTAGAAGGACTTATCATACCTGACAAAATATAAAAGAAAAAACAAATATTTGAAATTTTGAAAAAAAATTCACGGCATTCTTATTGATGACAACTTACCAGTTAAGATGGACATGAGCGTGGTTTTACCAGCTCCGTTGTGTCCAAGCAAAGCAGTAATTTGTCCTTTGTAAAAGTCAACCGAGATTCCTCTTAGAGCTTGAACCTTTGATTTACTAAACAAGTGAGTTCTAAATTCTTTCTTTAAACCACGAATTTGTATTCCAGGAGTAAACGCAGCCCTTGGTATCGTTTCAAACGGCTTTCCATCTACGTCATCGAATTCGTAATCATCCATTTCGTCATCTGAATTCACCCTATTTTTAGTCTTTCCGCACTGCACATGGAAAAAAGTAATTTTGTTACAAATACAAATACTTTATTACAAAATCGTACTACAAAATCGTATAGAAATTATTCATTACTTTTAAAAAGTACAACGGGTGTTTCTTAACGCCGTACTTTCCTGGATGCACAGCATAAATATAAACCGTCATAAGGAAATGATAAATAATTCCAATAATGGAAAAGATCATTATCATTCCCAGACTTCCTGCGGTCTTGTACACTGGATCTCCGACCAAAAACAAATTACTCCACTTGATTCCTTTTACTGAAAATTATATTTAACTTAGGACACTGTTCAATCATCAGGACTAATACAAAAATTGTAAATTTCCAAAAACTTACGCATGGTTTCATAATTATTTACTTCTTGAAATGCTCGGAATAGCAATATATTGGGGAAAAATATTCCTAAATAAGGTACAACTGCATAATAATCTCCTTTAATACTGTATTTTTGAATCATACTTGAACCTCCATACAGAGCCAAAATTCCAGATATCATAAATAGAGCTATAACAAAGATGTTGAATAAAAATTAGATAGAACTTACAATAAACGTCTGGAACTATTAAATTTAAATACATTGTAGAATAATGAAAGTAAGACTCTGTACTTACATTTTGAAAAATATGCAGAAATATGCATGCCAAACGTTATCAAATGCCCAACATGCAAGATCAGTACTAGCCAAAAAATAAAGCTATTTCCATAATAGAGATAAGGATGCACATTGTCTGTGAAGGAAATATTGAACAAAATAATCAGCGCAGATACGTATGAGACGCTAAAAATTAATCCACTGACTAGCCAACTTAACAGATTCAGATAAGTTGGAACACCGTTCATTGCCATAAGAACCTGAATATAAGTCATTAAATATTAAAAATGTTTAATTTAAAAAATAAGTAAGCTTCATATAGGGCTTGAAGACTTACATTAATTCCTATGAATTTTTCATCAGCTGCATAAGTAGCTTCTACGCATAATGGAATTAAAAAGGCAATAACTGCAAAACCACAGAATAGTATCCTTGTAATCATGTCATTCTCATTTAATTGCACATAAGGGGGATAAGGCATTTGTTGTATGGAAACCTGAAATAGTTTACAAAATTTGTGAAATTGTTTTCATTGTTAATTAATTTCAAGAAATAAAGGAATGAAAAGTTTGATGCATTATCGTTTCTCAATCGCGAGCAAAATTTTTTGCACTATGGTAATGAGACTTTGATGAAACAAATTCAAATATAGTCAACATCTTATTTAATATACAAGATGGTATCAATAATGATTCAAGGCTTCAATCAAATCTCTTGTTGCATACGAATAGCATTTATAATTTAAACAGTTGTGAATTGAATGTGCAATGAAGATCTAGTCAGACAATAGATTTGTTGAGATTCTCCAATAATGATGATGTTTGATGAAATTCTTTGTAGCAATTAAAGCAGTCTTAAAGTAGACTAACCTGTGATTTGAATGATGGGCTTCGGGCTTTCATCTTTATGAATGATTCATCCAAACATAATTGCAGTTGTAAGAATGGTATGACTTCGATCAAGGCTTGGTCCAAGGTTATTGAAGGCCCTTCACTATCAATTTTGTACAGTATGTTTGGGAGAACGTAGGCTATACGAATTGTATAGGACAAATGTTTTGTAGAAATATTGGCATATTTCTCATCAAATACTACAGCTATAATATCGTTGATTGGATCCTGAGTTTGGTACAAAGCATACATTTTCAGCAGCTCCTCTTCCGAATTGAATCCAGTTATTGCTGAGGAGAAAAACAAACGTCTTTAGCTATCACAAAGGAAAACATTTCAATCGGGAGATTAATAATGAAAATTCAACTTACTCCCATCAGGAAATTTAAGACAGAAACGAGTCTTCTCCATAAGTGTCCTGGTAAATCTGTTTTCAGGCGCAAAGTATATGGTAGTCCTATAACTAATCTTGCTAATCAGATCTGCCTTTGTCTTAATCTCGTAGTAAGTGTTGTTCTCGTGAACTTCAGGCTCCGCTGCAGAAAAGTCTCTGCAAGCCTGTATCAACACAAACAATAGCAGCGGAATCAGGATCTCAACGAATAGTCCCATCTTCCAGTGCCTCTTCCTGACAAGATAGTTCTTGTACAGGAGCAGCCGAAACATCCTCAGCTTCTCCATCATGATGCCTGTTTTGTCTCGCAGCGAGCCAACACAAGAAAATCCACTAGAGTCTTGTTTACTAGACCAGCACCTCTTTGCACTATGTCTTGCAAAAGTTGTCCTCATGCGTTGCCATTGAAACTTAGCCGTTCATTAAAGAATGATCAATAATACGAGCAAGCACACACAGGGCGCGTTCAATTTCTGACGTGTATTATATACTTAATCATCGCTCCGATGAAGAGAAAAAAAACGAGCACGACACACAAAGTCGGAGGGCGAACGGCGACATTGTATAACTCTAATATGTATACAGGCCGTATGTATATACACACACTTGAACCTTATTTAGTCGCACTACAGCCTCTGAATTATGAATAAAAAATAGCGTAAGTATATACGACACGCACGCAGAGCTATAAGAGCCGCTCGCGATATTTATATTAGCATATATTAAGTATAAAAAGCTACGTGTCGAGGGCAAAAAACAACAAAAGCTGCGTAGCCGCTGCGGAGAGAGAAAAAAGACACACGACAAACGACGAGATTCCTCGAGACTCGTTCGCTCAGACAATGAAGTAAAAGAACCTCGCACGCGGTACCGAGCTGTTGCAGGCCATAATGGGCAGCTGAACTGCACGCGGCGGCTCCGTCGCCGACGACATTGTCGGAGCAATTTTATTATAATGTACTGCGCGCGAGGACTTTATTCACGTGCGGAGTCGCGGCGACGACTGGATGCAGACGCGGAGCGCGGGTATAAACAAAACGTCGATCGTGTGTGTGGAACGCCAGACATCGGATGTTCGGGCTACGTCATCGAGCGCGAGCCAAT
>UCQR01009964.1:0-12420 GCA_900474235.1 Cecidostiba semifascia | reverse complement strand
TACCGTACGTGCGATCTCTCGCCTTTTTAACGACCGTAAAATTATTTCTTATTAGTGTTAATAATTATTAATTATTATGAAAACGACGAGTACGTGCGACAAATATTTGTTGTCCGGAAAACTAAATAAGTTTGTTGAACGATTTAATAGAAACTATGATTTATCTATAGGAAACCAATAAAATAAACGCATTCGAATAAATGGATGGATCTATAAAACAATCTGTTTTCTAAATTTGACGTCAACTTTGGTTTGCTTTGCTAAGCTAAAACTGCTTTAATAGTTTTTAAATTTAATTTAACACCCTTTTGCTTAAGTACTCAGGCCAAAACTGACGGATTGCGGTCAATCCAGCTTTATTTTTTTCTCAGTCTAGAGACGTTTTAGAGGACACGTCCTGAGGTGTCAATTTGATTTGTCACATCATAAATTGTTCGGGAATTATGTAAGGCAATTAGGAAAAATTTTGCTATTTCGAACTTGTCGGCGGCAGTGAAGCACTGCGTCATAAACTTGTCAAGCACTAATTCAATCTACGTGACTAATCGCAACGCTAATGTAATTTTCTTCAATCGACACACATCGATTCGAAGCCAAAATTTATCTACATCACACATTCGCGTGCGAGCAGTTTGTGAACCGAAGCAGTCGACCGATCGATTCGCAAAATGTTTCAACTTACCGCTGTCGAAATCAATGATTTTCAAGCAATTCGTGAATTTCTTCTGTGATATCTGTGAATTGAAAGTCCATCGAGGTCACGACGAAAAACGATACGGGGAAAAGAAAATTTGGAAAACGAGGACCGCTTTTTCGAACACGCCAGTCGCGACTTGACGTGCGAAAAAACATCCAAGTGCCGCAGTGCGCCTGAGCAGCCAAGCTGCAGCTTGCACTTGCACAAGCTCGTTTTGTATTATACATAGCTAACGTATAGCGTGGAAAATTGATTTTCCATTTCATTTCGCGCTTGGGATTAGTGCCAGGCGGTGCACTTGAAAGTTGGGAAAGTACGAAATCGATATCAGGCGCTTTTCCTCGAGCTTTGCCTTTTAAATCGGCGAAAATTTAGCGGTCAAAGCGAGCTAACCTCTATACCCACGCATAGCTTGATTGATCGAGGCGAGAGTCGAGCTTTGACGTGCTTTCAACCTGACAATGATTTAAATTTGTCTACGGCGAATGTAAGGTTTTTAGTGTTTAGGCATTTTACGAGCAATTCGTCAATACTGTGTCTAAATTTATATAATTACTTGCCTGTATATAGCCATGGTTGCTACTTTTGATGAGCGTCGGCCTCCTATGTCTATAGATATATTATATAAAGGCACGCAATATATACATGCGTAGTTTCAGCTGTTCAATATACTATATACTCACGTCGGCATACAAATATTTTAGGGTAAAGATTGCGCAAGACCGTTTAAGATATCGTGTTAAAAGGCACATTTATATTTTATAAAAGTCCTTGAATAACAAAATACATGTTATAAATCTTTATTCTAATAGAGACACTTATTGATTTGAACTTATAGCATTAAAACTATGAAAATCCAATTAGACCGTCACATGCAATAAAATAAATTATTCAAAGAAAAACGTAAAATGCCGAGCTATAGTTAAAAAAATCTTTGTATTAAATGATACATCGTGATGAAATCAGAAACAAATCATTTTTTTTTACAAAGTTTTATTAATAACGATCATAATAAATGGGACAATGTACAAGGTCATGAGATCGGTATGAGTATATTATAGAGAGCCATTGAAACGAAGGAAAATAACAGTACACATTATATCTCCAAGCATAAAAAAGCGTCTGGTGCACCTATAAAAAAGTGCCTCGTTGTAACTCGTCGTTCTAATACAGCAACGCAGCGCGCGCGAAGAAAAGATCGAAAAAAAATCGGAGACCACCAAAGAATACAAGTGAGGAATCAACGTACAGTTCAACATTTTAAAAATCAATCGTTCGTCAGATTGTTACGTATAATCACAGTAGAGTCTATAATTCATATGTTATAATAACGTTATCTCGATATAGAAGATAATCGACTTCGTTGATCAGCCCCGTATGACAGGCAGATGATCGAAGCTCTGCTGGTGATGCAGCGACGAGCTTCGGGGACGGCTGTCGTTCTGATTGTGGCCGTGCGAATAACCGCCGGCCTTGGGAAGTTGAGGGAGAACCATCTGACTGAAGTTTGTTGTCGTGTGCTGCAAGCATCGAGTTGATGTTCTAGATTATGAAGCGAACTTGTGATGCGATATTGCAGCTTTGCGAGAAATTCATATACAAACCCTAGATCGTTCGCGGAGATTCCTCATCTTTTCGAATTCGTCCGTCTCTACTTCCGGCATTTTGAAGTGGAAGTTCTCGAAGTAGACGTGCTGCAGTAACTGGTCGCACGTCCATCGCTCGTCGGGGTCCTTGTCTAGGCATTTTTTTAAGAAATCCATCTGTCAACAGGAATTGATTATATTATTACAAGCATAGAACCAGACGCGCATCAATTGCCTACAGTCATCTATAATATAACATTGCTCAATATTGTATACATTTCTGTTAAATAATCAACTAATAATTTGATTTCTCACCTGCAGGGTGGAGCTACCTGTGTCAGGCAGAACAGTTTCGAGCGGTGTGAGTGTCTGTGGCGTAGGCAAGCTGATACCCGCGAAGAACTCGTTCTGTTGGAAGATGATCATGTGTCGCTGTAGCAGATCGCCCAGCGTTCGTCTGATCAGATACAACTGGTCCACGTCGGACTTGCCCGGCCACAGCGCCTCGCCTCTTATGAGCTCGGCGTAAACGCAACCGATCGCCCAGACGTCCACTGGTGTGCCGTACTGTGTGTCACCCACCTATACACGAGGTATTCAAAGTTATTATTTTTGAATAATGAATTTATTCAAAGTATCCTTTGAATTTACATAATATTGTGACTCACCAGCAACTCCGGTGCCCTATACCACCTCGTCGCAACGTACTCCGTATAATTCTCCCCAGGACTGAGCATCCTCGCGAATCCAAAGTCGCAGAGTTTGACGACGCCATCGGCCGTCAGCAGGATGTTTTCAGGCTTGACATCACGATGAACACACCCCAGCCTGTGACAATAGGCAACGCCCTGCAGGATTTGCCAGGTGAGCTGCTTTGTCATCAACTCTGGACAGCCGTGGGGGTACTTCTCCATCTCGTGTAGCAACGTGTGCTCGCAGTACTCAAAGACGAGGTGCAGCTTACGCTTGCGCCTGAACACCTCGAGTAGATTCACCAGATTTGGATGCTTCAGGTTCTAGAATTTCAAGAGGACAGTCTTGATTTCGTCGTTGGTTTCTTTATCTATTGATAGAATCGACATGACTCGCAGTGTTCTTTTAGTCTAATTCGTTCTGGGTACATCGATTGAGCAGTATGAATAAAAAACGAATAGAAAGATATTCTTAGATTCGTTATTTATATAAAAATTACTATCGATGAATCAATTGCGTAGAACAGTGGCTTTTCATATCTTCAGGTTCGCGTTCAGCCGTAACAGCAAATTATCATATCTCCAAATTAATCAAGCGACCGGTAACACGAAAAAATTCAATTACTAAAATTTGAATACACTATGTTTATACATCAACGCAAACGGCAAATGCAATTCAGATTATACTGCTCTCAAGGCCGGCGGGGAATAGCTCTGCAGTCCTCAGGTCATTAATAAAATCATTTCCGGCGCAGTTTGCCAATATACGCTAATTCACTTCCTCCTCATGCGCGGCAATGCTTTCTCTGTTTTACTAAAAAAAGCTCTCGCTCGAATTACAAATTCAAATAAGCCTCGCGCGTACGCGAGTGAGAATAAGAAACCCAAATTCCGCGTTATAGCGATAACTCCCCGTGGTGCTATCGCGTATGCAAAAATATACGAATTTCTCCTCGACGCTTCTTTTTCGCGCGTTCGCTCGAGAGAGGAGAGGTCAGGTTCAAGATTCCCTCGTGGGGGTGCGCGATCGATACAGCCACAGCACACATTATCGCGTCTCGGCCGCATGTTCCTCCCACGTTTTTTCGCGTGCGTTTGCATAATTTCGTTCACGCTAACCTACACGTGTGTGTTCATCCTGAATACCTATGCAGGACTTTGCGATGCATTGTACGGTGAAGAAATGACGGCGAAGATCCTTGACTTAGAAGGAAAGTCATCGTCGAAGCTCACGCGAGCTGACGTATACGCGCAGCTGGCCGGAAGTGACGAGATTTCGATTTCGATTCGTATATTAGCTTCTAATAAGTACTGCGCCTACGCCTTGACAGCACGCGATTTTTAGCTTGAAAGATTTAGCGATCGGTGCGGCGCGCGAATAATTGATGATTGCGATGCCGATCGAGTGGCCGATAGACGTTCGTGCTTTGTTTACGTTGATTTTCGCGGCTTTCGTGTTGCGGTAATTACAAAGTTGAATTTTGTCAGGGCTTATTAATACGAAATGCGGCATGCGAATTATTCATGATGTTGCTCTAGACGACTGCGATACACTCCAGTTAGTGTTTGGAATACGAGTCTTACACTGAAATATTAATAATTCTCTTGGCGCAGGAAATTACCAAGTGCTTTGCGGTTGCAACTTTTCTGACACTGACGTTTTGTCTAGCTCAAATTACAAAAGTGCGCATATTTTTATGCCGTTTCTCTATTTATTTATTTAACTAGCATTACGCTAATGTTGAGTCATGTATACGTGATACAAGTTATAGCGCTAATGGCTCATCAATGTCCGATGCAGTAGTTTTTTTATACATAAATAAACAACCACGTCGTTTCTTTTCGAATTACAGCTAAGTTATAGCAATCTTATTATAGCAATCTCAATTCGAGAATCAATTATCGTTCTGCGCAATTTCTCCCTCGCATTGGCAATTATACAGGAGAATCGGTAGTTCGCGTTTTCCCGAATCAGCTTTAGAATCTTTTTAGCTTATAATCCCTCGCAGCCAGTTTTCATCAGAATTCAAAAAAGGGCACTTACAGAGCAACCTCTAAAAATTCACACACAAAAAGCGTTTTCCAGTTAAAACCGTATAGTCTATACTACAAAACACCGTCGTATAACCTGCAACCTGTGGTTACTTACACACAAGGGGCGAAACACCTGCAGCGAGAGAGAATTATATACGAGTCCGATAAGAGCCGCCGCATGCACGCCAAGATATTGACCGTCGCCGTATTGACCAGTGGCCGGCGGCACGCGATTTTAAATCGTATATAGTCTTTATATGGGCGAGCTACAATATCAGCGGTATTCGATTTTTTGCGCGCATGTATGTTTCGAGATTGTGACGCGGCCTCGCGACTGGAAAATCGGTATTTGCATGAAGCGACGATTTTTCAGAGGCTGCTTGACTATTATTACTTATCGGAAAAGTCGCGGTTAATGCAGTTGGCGAAGGCTGTGTCGGAAGTTATTTTAAGGGGTGCCTTTGCTTTAGAATGTCGAGAGGTCTATTTTAGGAGCGGGTATAATTTCTTTTTGTGTAATGGACTTGACGTGATTTCAAGTCGTGGTAGTATATACTTGTGTGACGGAGTTTTATTGCATCGGAATGATGTTCCGGCGGTAGGATGAAAAAGTTGAAGCAGCTTTTAGAACGATTTTAGTTCTCTTGGAATTTTGAAAGGTTTTAATTTTTTTTTCATGATAGAGATTGCATCACGATTCGAAATAATATTCATTATTTGTTTATTTAAAGAATTTATTATCTGTTCTTAGTTTCAGTTTATAGTTTCAGTTCATTATTTATTTTTGAGATTGTTGAAATTCACAACTACTGTACTTATAAGAGTAAAAGATCGACGACACGTATAGAGTAAACGACAATTAAAATTTATCCAAATAGCCCAGTTAATCGGCTCAAACGAAATCGTTAAGTAGTTACCCTGCGGCATTAGTCAGCCCGTTAATTTAATTTCCGTGAATTAAACTATCATCATCGCTGCTACCGTGTCCGATCGATCTCCCAAGAAAAAGAAAGATTCCCAATCCACAAGACACTGCAATATAAGAAAGTCCATGTGCACCATCAGGCCAAAAAACATCCCGCCGTATACAAAATCATTTGAAAAAAAATACTCGCTGCGTCGCGCGAAGGTAGAGACTATAGAAGCCGCGGAAGATAAGCGGCACTGCTTAGAGACGGAAGTGACCAACGTAAGCCGAGTAGGCGGTAGTCAGTCCGGAGGAGGTCGTTCACCTGTACTCGCGGCGGCGATCTATACGTCGAGTAGTAGTAGCAGCCCTAACGACGACTGACCGCCCCGCTCGTATATAATCTAGACTCTGTACACGTGTGAGTCAGGGTGAATATAGAATTGCGACTGTGCGAGGGTTGTTATACGTATGAGACTGAGGCGCGATTCTCTTGGCACCTCGATGAACCTTTTGATTGTCGCAACTATACTGTATTATTTCTTTTCTAATGATGTAGCAATTTTCGGCAGAAGTTTCTTTTCGTAGTCGCTCGAGTTTTCAATTAATTTCGTGTACAGTTAGCGAAAAGACCTAATAAACTTTTAATCGTTCGCCAATAGAAAGAGTTGTTACGTATCCGAGAAGTAGTTCAATAATTCAGTGTTTAGTTCCTAACGACTTTAGGTACAAACTTTTGTAATCCAATCACCTCGATATAATGAGAAACATAAAAAAAGAAGAATTACAAACCTTGAGCAGCCTTATCTCCCTAAGCGCAATCTTCCTGATAAGCGGATCGTCCTCTGTCTGTTGAAACTTCTTAACGGCGACGAGGCGGCCGGTCTGCCGATCTCTGCACTGGAAGACGACGCCGTAGCTGCCCTCGCCAAGCCGGCCTAACCGCTCGTACCGCTCCATCGCCTTGCTAGGCGCCCGCGACCTGCACCCACAGCGGGTTTACAAAAATTTATTTATCGTCGTCTTTACTCGTATCTCGCTATATTGTACTCTTTTTACTTATGTCTACGTGGAGTTGAAGATTTTGGATATTTTTCAGATTTTACCTTCGTTCAGTAAAAAAAAAAGTGTAATTAGGAAGAGTGAAGGCGATGGCTTGTTTAGATAGAAATATAGCTGATTGATATGGATCGTTAGGAAGAACACAGTAACGAGCTTACAGATCCCATCAAACGTATAGAAGTTTGTATTAGAAGACAAAAAAAAAAGGACAAAAGATGTATGTATATAGAGAAGAGACGAGACGTACTTCCTATACTTGGCGAGGCATGGCAGGGTGAACTGCTGGGTGAAGAGCATGCTCGCGCCGCGAGGAGGCCAGCAGCCAAACTGACCTGCAACTCGCCATTGACCAAGGGTCAAGCTCCCCATCGGTGCAGTTCGCCCCCTTGCGCAGGCGCCTCCTTTTCTTACATATATACGCGCGTTGCATCTTACGCTGCATCACCAACGATGCTTGCGGTTATCGATAAACTCTCTTTTTGTTTCTCGCGCGAGAAGGCGCCAAATCGGCGGGAAGCTTTCAGAATTGTTAATTAATCGACCTGGACTTGTATAGACGCTACGATCGAACATTTACATTTTTTTCTTGCGGCAAGTTTCGATGAAGGGGCGTTTTTGTAATATAAAAACTTTTTATAGGCGCTCGTATATCGATGTAATACATGTTTTCATAGTTTCGTGCGCTCTTTCGAATACATATTGCAAAAGGAGGACACGCTGTATATGAATTATGTCTGTGTGGTTAATGTTCAGATGTAATCTCTCGCTATTATATGATACGAGGAGCATATAAAATGTGTAGGTCGCGACCTGAACTTCGCAGGCCGATTATCTATTGCTTGAAGTGCTTGAAATGCATCTGGACTGTGGGGTACACCCGGCGCTGTTTATTTATAAAGGACGGCTTGGGTGAATGATAGTTTCAAAGTTTACAAAGGCTAATTTGACATAAGTGGGGCGTCGATCAGTCATATAAGTGTGTTTAGTAACTCTAATGGTCTTCATGAAAATATTAATGCTTTTTCACATGCGCGTGAAGTATAAACTTGCGGAACTGTTTTACAAGTGGCATTAAAAAGTAGAAAGAAGTATTGTAACGCTTTAGAGTCCCTATAAGCAAGCTTACGACCGACTATATGTGTATAATTACTGCTTCAAGGTTAATTTTTCGTCACAGCATCTATAACCTGCATTTAGATGAATTGAGCAGGTATTTTTTTTTAATTTTTCATCAATTATTTTGTGATGATTATTAAACTATATCGATTAGGTGCTTTCAACACACAACACGAGTTAAAAAATTAGTCAATTAGTACTGATAATATGCTTATCGACGAGTTGGCTTACTTACCAAACGGGAATAAACTGACTGTAATTGGCATATCTCAAATCATTGACCATGTTCAGAATCGTCGCGAAAACAGGAATATTTGGTTGCAAACTCGACCAAAATCAACAAAAATCACATGATTTCTTACAATTTAGTCAAACGCGTACCATCTCACCGGCTGATTTAACATCGAAAGAAAGAGACCATGTCGTAGGGCAAGTACAAGTAACCAAGCAACGTGTCGGTATCTAACTTCAGATTCCTGAAATTGCTGCAGAAATTCCATCACCTGTTGCGATCACACTGATACAACGCGTTTTAATATCATTGAATTTCCATGAATTAAATCAAGTGCGTTGCACGTATATCATCCGCGAAAATTGAGAATAAACTATATGTATATCGAATCGAAGAAACTAATAAAAATTACCCAGATTTCCTGAACAGTATATCCTCGACAAAGCAACAACAGTCCATACTGTAGTCAACGAGAGTGTCAAATCCACAGAAAACAAGAAAAAACTAAGCAGCCATTCTTGAAATAATTCATCCACTGCCACGACTCTTTACACACCACCGATCGGACCAGTACTGAGTGAAAAAAAAACCAAGAAACCCTGGCAGCTCGTGTCACGCACAGGAGGAAGTAATATAGCGATTCAAGAATCCGGAAGCTTGGACACAGTATACATATACAGGTATATAACACCGGAGATACGTACAGTAGTTGTAGAATGGCGTTCATGATAATGGACTTTCTTCCGTCTTCCTCGTCTTGCCAGGGCTGTCCGCAGAGTACGACCTCGTCGGCGCTCATACCGAGCGCTACTACTGAGGCCGTAGCCGACAACGAGTCCCTGTAACGGACGGACAGTCGCATCGCGATTTTATCGCTCGGCGCGCCGTGTTGATTATTGACAATCGATATTCCAGTCCGCTGCTACTGTGTAATGTCGCAGGACAGTGCGACCTGTGTCGTTAGAGTGTGCTATACAGGCGTGGGCTGTCACACCTGAGGTGGACTATTTTTTTTTGTTTTTTTTTTTGGATAATCATCGGATTGACTGGGCAAACTTTGGCTGACAGGTAAACAGACAGAGGGATGAGTGGAAAAGTTTTGGAGTTGGCTGTGTCTGATATGCGCTGAATGTTGCATAAGCTGTGGTATATCGATAGGTGAGCTGTAGGATAATTGTTGACGTGCATTGGTCTTGAGCTTCGATGCTCGCGTACACGTTGTAAATTGTATTAGTTTATTTTTTATTCAGTTTGCGGTTCAAGTTGGCCTGGCGGCGGTTACTATATTTTATCGAGCCTTGTGTTTTAGAGATCTGATAAAACGAAAATGTTTTATTTAGAATAATCCATTAGTAGCCGTACTGCACTTATATTAAATACTGTATATCCAAGCTTTTATCCTGTACATCTCGAACGAACTTTGTAACTTCATTTTTTTATCTGTTGAATATTTTTATTATTACACACGTTACATTGTGATTCTTCAATTGCGCTTGTACCTGTTCATCCGTTTATACGTTTTATACATATATCGATTTCCTTACATTTAACCATTTCAGTACATCACGTGCAGCCCAAATCGATCGATCAACAAACGAAAAGCGCAAAGAACCAAATATCTGATATGCGAAAGTAAAAAAGTAAAATCGTCATCCACACAAGCGTGACTAGCTTTATCTCACGAGGGACAAGGGAGACGACCACAAAGGGAAGCGCCGATCGATCGGCTCGCGATTTCCCGATGTCAAAGTCATGCCTATACTCCTATCGGTGGTCAATTATTCACGGGCGGCAGATAGAGAGGGTGATGAGGGAAAGATTCACATTTTCGTATAATCGCACCTTGGTATAGTCGCGCGCTTAATGATTATACAAGTGTATGTGTTGGTGGTACCTATACATAACGTTCGGAGTTTAGAGTGTATATAAAGAATGCGAAGAGGGTGTGATTGTAGTTTATAGTTTTTTAGTTGTAATGTATCTAAAGACAATGGCGTGTAATGAGTCATATGCCAGTAAGGCGCCGTTTTTATAATTGGTTCATGAAATCGTTATAGGATGCGTGTGAATTTCGAAAATCCAAGGTTGATTCGATGTATACTATAATATTATGGTCGAATCATATACAAGACATACAAGGTTTCGCCATCATCATCAGATTTAAAAAAAAATAAGCTACTCTTCATAAATCATGAGCAATTCACTATCACTAACAAATGCTGTTTGAATAATTCAAAAACCGCGCGTATTTTTCACACCGTGCAGAGGCATCAGCGATAAAAACACGTATAGCTACTGCACGGAACCTCTGAAAATTATCGCCTCAATTTCCGTTTTCCCCGAGCGCATCTCGTCGGAGACTATGTATGTACGATCATCGCGTGACTCGCATATCTATATATCTCTATGTATCTATATGTATATACACACGCGGCTTTTGTCTTTCAAAGGTCGCGAATTTACAACGCACGAGTATTTCAACGTCACGAATTCGAATTGTACCGCGCAAATGCAAAGTGTACAGTGCGACGCATGCGCGCGTGCGGGATATATGTTATTGTTTTGCTGTTATCTTGCGTTGAAACGTGCGACATGGTGGATCTTGATTTATTGCAAGGGATTGTCGTTTGAGGTCATTATCGCTCGTAAAAGGGCTGATTTATCTTTGAAAATGTAACGTTGTAATTACGAAGTGTCTTTTTTGTATGCATGAGGGACGTATAGTGTCATCGGTATAGCCTTCATTTGTGTTATTTATGTGATGCTTTTAATGCATTTATCTGCCATCTCTTTTGGTCTGAATTTAAATTCTATATTCATAATGTAAACAATTAATCGATTATGCAACGAGCCACCGAATGTTCTTTCAAATTCTAATTTTAAGCTTATTTTTAAAACTATGCTTTGTACATGCAAACAGTTCGATTTTATACTATAGAACTTGGAGCATATACACTCGTACATATATATATACAGAATCTATTTGATTGAAGCACACATCGAACGAAAACATTACATAAACATATCCGGCGTTTGCTTACATCATCGAGCTAAGAACAAGTATGTTTTTTAAACAAATCAATCGGCTAAAAACTGTTAAATCAAACAGCAACCTTATTCTATTACAAAACAAGACAAGTATAGTTTTCAAAGTCTATACCGCAACGAATAATCGAAATGCGCAACAAAAAGAAACGAACTCCTAACCCAGAACGATTGATGCATATAAGTATAGAAGTACTGCACACATCAGAATAAATCCAAGTCAACCGCTAAAACAACAGGTAAAAATAAAGCAAGGTCGCCAGCATAGAAAGCCTCGTTCGCGGCATATTCCCTGCAAGCTCGCGCGATTTCAAAACAATACGACCTACCTATATATACACACAAGCTAAACCGCGCACACGAGATATACATAAAATACTTCCATCGCAGGTGCATCTTCTCCCGTCGCTGTCACGCGATATACTCGCGAACTTTCTCGCAGCCTCGTCTCTCGATATATAATAACAATACAAATAAGCGCATAAAAATTTCTTGCATATGCCATTATTAAAACCATGAAAAATTCCAAGAACGTACGTACCTCCGCGGTAGCAAGGGTAGTGTACTACCAAACAGCCAGAGCTTTCTGTCATAAAGCCATTTGTCCATAAAGAAATAGAGTATACAGCTATTCTCTGGTGCCCGGTGATGTCCTCGGCGAGAAGATCATCGTCGTTGTCTCCGGAGGATCTTTGTAGCTCGACATCGTCGTCCCTTGGTAGTCGGACATGTTATAAAGAGGCGGCTTAGTATCGACTGCACGTTGCTTATAGTCGTAGCAGCGGCGACAGCCTCGCAACGGCGGTGGCGGCACATATCTTTCTTCGGATGGTATAGTTCGCTCGCGTGGGTGGCTCTATAGTTCGTTTTCGTTCGACGTATGTATATGTATTCGCGAGTTTGATGAGATAGGAGGGAGTGAGAGGCTTGTTCTTTGCGCTGCGAAATCGATCTAGGTTTGTTGTTGGAGACGTGATGACTACCGGCTCATTTTTACCCTGTTGGTAAGGTGGCTCATTTGGGATTCGTATGTAAACATTGCTTATATA
>UCQR01009963.1:20839-34142 GCA_900474235.1 Cecidostiba semifascia | reverse complement strand
GTAATTGCGCGAGATTAGAGCGAGAAACGTCCCGCTGCGAAATAAAACTTTAATAAGGATTCTTTTGGCACCGTTGACTTTTTTTCTCTCTCTCTCTCTCTCTCTCTCTCTCTCGTCCGAGGATGCAGTATACGTTTCGTTGTCCGCTGCAACGATGCGGTGATGTATAATAGAATACTCCTGGAATAGAAAGTCACCGAACGAAGATTTAAAAATTCATAGAATGCAACATAATGCTCTGCTAAGGATTTTATTTGTATTCAAACGTCTCTTTCTCTCTCTCGGAGAGTATAAATAACTGTATTATATATACCAACGACTTTCGGTATATATAAAGCATGCGCATATCTCCCGCGAAGGAGAAAATCGCCCGCTTTCTCGATATAGAACCACACACCAGGCATCAGGCGTAAAACGCGAAAATTAATTAGCGGATCTTAATTTTAATTAGCAGAAAAAGAAGACCACGCGCGCTCGCTTGTATATATACGCGAGAGTTTATATACATAATAATAATACCGCGCGCGTTTTTGCCGATATAATACTTATACGGTGTTTCCGCGCGAAATAAAACATCATCGATATGGTGTGTATGTGTATACACTATACTATACATATACTACATCAGGGTTGCGGCAAAAAAGGTGCGCGCGAACGTGCGAGGGGGAAAATGGAGATCGCATAACGGCTTAGCGAGACACCTCGTCAACTTTTTAGATGTCATTTTCTTCAGCTTCCTGCTCCCGCGGACTATCTTTCTCCTCTTTTATATCTTCATACCGCGCCGCAAGCTGGTGTCTTTCACCTCATGCGGGATTTAATTATTTCCGCCATTACGCACGACATTCTGCGGTTTAGACGCTATGCGCTACTACTGTGTTCTCTTCGCGGCGTATGTATATATATGGCTCATGAGAATCGACGCGCGGCGACGGAAGCTGATGATGATGATGATGTTGTACCGATGTATGCATAATGATTACTGCAAGAAAATGCAAAGTCTTGAAAATGATCAACTTTTGATAAGTATTTGTGATGACATCGATTTTAGCTTGGAAATTTAATTGTTTTTCGTTCTTGATCATTAGACACGTATTTAGTCGTCATTACAAAATTATTATGCATACAACACTTAGTAAAAACTGAAAAGTGTATGCTTATTAAAAAAAAAATTAATCACACCGATTAAAAAGACGTAAACACAGCTATGATTTAAACAATTCAGCGCTTGGTTCCGAACGACATCTACACGGAATTTTTATCGAATTCGTGATATTCGTGCTCGAAAACGAAGAAATCCCCCTGCCGACAGAAGCAACAGTCGGTAAAGAAGGAAATCTTCAGTAAATCGGCTTTACCTACGGTTTACACAGTTTCTGCGCAGAACTCAATAGCGCACACTTGCCCCAAAAAAGAAGAATCCAAGCGGGGGTACGAGTATGACAAACAACAGCGACGCTCTCATCTGTTTCCAAATAGTGCAGCAACTTCAGTGCTCTCTCTCTTACCTTACTCCTGTCGTTATTGTTATTACGGAGTAGTTAGTGCAGAGAGAGAGAGAGAGAGAGAGAGAGAAGGTTTTCTTGGTGTGTTTTCCTGGCTCTTTATCGCTTTGCCAAAAACATGGCTGTCAAGGAAAAACAGAGCGACTCCGCCGAGGAGATCGAGTGGAATGTCGAGAACGAGATCCAGTTGTTCTTCGCCATGAACGGCCACAAGCCAGTCGGTGAGTCCACGATCATGTTTTTCCTCTGACCGAGTTTTACTCCGACTCCGAGAGGCTTGAGGTTATGTTCGGGATGAAAAATGTTATTTATGTAACTTAGGCGTCCTATTCATTCATCTGTCCCTTCGATCTGTCCTTTACCCCAACTTCATTTGTAATGATTATGGCTGTCTCGACGACAAACGTAACATGGACGTTTTCCATTCTGTTTCAAAGGTGTAAATAAGTACTTTCACATGGTCTGTATTTGGGAGAAATTTCGTGCTGCGATTCACAAAGATGTGTCCTTGAAGGCTATTTGGGATCATCTGAAGACGATGTATGATCTGATGGCTTTGGTGAGTTATTATAATATGCTCATCGTTTTTACATTGCATTCTACCTACCTTATCATGCATACTAAACAAAGACGCTGAATATGTTGCACAGTCGTATGCTTAATTATTCAAAGATGCATATCAACTTTTGCATTAATCAACACGCAGTTATAAAAACTTTATTGGTCTGTTCGTTCGAGATAAGTTGAATAACCTATTTTTTGGATTCGCAGGACGACATGGAAGATGTGCCTTTTCCAAGTAATGAAACAGATTTTTCCTTACCGGAAAGTGAATTTTCTGAACTCATGAAATCGCGTAAAAAGGAAGAGACTGAAGTGAAGCCAAAAGAATCAAAAGAAAAAGTTAAAGAAGTCAAAAAAGACAAAGATGTGAAAGAAGTGGCGAAAAAAGAAATAGTTCTTCGTGATACTAAGGCTGTTAAAGAAGTGGAGAGAAAGAAGGAGGAAGTCAAGAAAGTTGTGAAAGAACCCGAAGTGAAGAAGGATAACAAACAGCGTGAAACAAAGGAAGTGAAAAAGGAACAGAAAGCTACCAAAGGACGCCTTAAAGGAAAAGAGGAACCAGAGGACGCCGGTAAGATGAATATCATGATTGCATATTTTATTGACACTAGAATGTCTATTTCTTAATTCAAAAGTTTCAATCACACTAAAACATTTTGTATATCATATTCTACTATTACTGTGATGTAAAATTTATGGCTTTATCTTCAGAAGATTTGTAGATCTTGTCCTTTTAAACCTTTCCTTACTTCAAATTAAAGATTCATATTCCCATGCATTAATCTTTAATCTTTTTTATATACAAATCAAAATACTACTTTCTCTTCTTTAATATTGGAATTGGTTTTCAAATTATTAATTATTACTGATTACTGGTTTTGAAGGGCCGCCAGTCAAGAAAGAGCGCAAGGATTCCGAGTCAAGTCGAGAAAGTTTGAAGAGAGCACCAAAGAGACCTACAAGACAGAGCATTGACAGCACTTCAAAGGCTTCATCAAGTCCAAGAGATACTCCACCTCCAAAACGTAGAAGAATATAACCTTTCTTTTTTGATATACATTAAATTTCTATATTGCATTATTTAATTTCGTTCCTATAGTTCTCAAATACATTTCTTAAACAAAGGAAAAAGAATTATCGAGCTGTTACTATTACTGTGAATACTATCATTACATACCTTCATCCTAAAAATGTAAGTTACATTGTAAATAAATTACCATAATTTTTCTAATGAATTTATTTTTTAATTTTCATCTACCTAATCAAAAGAATCCTTTAAAAAAATAATTTCCTGTACTTGGGTGACTATTGTACGCACAGCGACATGTTGCAGAAGATAAACGCCAAATCAAAATATTAAAAACAATGCAGTGTTATTAAACGTATAAGGGATTAAAAAAAAAAAGGTAACATCAATAAAAAAACCATTTATCTTATGGGTTACCAGCAAATGTTTATTCCAGACAGAATAGCACTAAATCTTCAAAGCTTTTCATTGATCATTGACGTACAGTCACAATTGATATTTTTCTTAAGAAAACCACTGTCAATATTGATGTCCACTATCGTACGTCTGACTGCGGCGTAGATCCAAAAAATAGACAGTCGCTGGTAACGAGATTCCATAAAAAAATCTGCAACAAAAAGGTAAAACCACACTCAATGCCAGCCACACTATAACCTCCAAAAACACCTTTTGCGTATGTGACGATGTATGTTCGAAAAACAACGAAAAACACACTGGAAGAGCACAAACAAAATAAGAATTAAATGAAGCTGCTTACTTATATAAATGTGTAGATAGAAACGCCGGAGCCGCTCATCTTAGCCTCCTAGCTTCACGCTCGGACTCGAGGAGGGTTAGGAGGTCGCCCTCGCGCACCGGGCCTTTCACGTTCCTGATGATCTGTCGGTTTTCCTCGCCGAGGAACTCGACTTTCACTTGTGTACACTGGCCCTGAGAGCCAGTGCGTCCGAGGACCTTAATCACACGCGCCAGGACGACGGGTTTCTCCATGGTGTTTTCACGTGGCTACGATCTAGCAAAGAAAGATTCGTCGCAGGAAGTGAACGACCCAGCGGCATGCGGTTCTGGGAGCCTCCATCTGTGCTCGTCATTCAAAATGGCGCTGACACTTCCGCGCTACGACTACGCTGGTCAGTTTGGCGCGAACATTTTAATTTTCTTATCTTCATTTTGATACAAGGATATAATAAGGATAGTTGTTGAATACTAACTATATTAGTGATTTGATCAATTTTTTATTATCGTCAATAATCTGAAATAACTACTAATTAAATGTATTAAAAAAAAAAATTAAAGACCGTGATATATTAAATTTAAAAAAATAAATATTGTTTAAAGTTTAAAATTTATAAAGTTTTAGAAATTGCTTGTAATTTATTTACAGCGTACAGACAGCTCTACTATTTAACTTCTCAATTGCTCGAAATACAACTCAAGCTAAAAATAACCAAAGCTCGATGCATATATGCAAAGCACAATGATTCGATTGTTCACTATACATCTTTAAAAAGAAAGGCCAACTAAAAAGAACGAATTTTTACTACGCGCGAGAATCAACGTAACAAAAAGTCTCTTGGTAACAAAGAAAACTGGTCAGCTTTTGAACCTGACTGTTTCCGCGACACCTTCCAGCCTCTTGTCCTTGGTCTCCCTCTTGACCGATAGACAACTAGTGAACTATAGTATAGAAAGTAATATTAAGGCCGTGGCAGTGTCTCCAATGCAGCCGACTTGGCCTTCGAGCCGACTATTTAAATATACTGTGTGCTATAATAATGAGGCAGGTGCAAAGAACCCTTTGTAAAATGCATAAGCTTGTTTTTTGTCTTTCTCTTATTGAATACTCAAAATATTTCTTACATCGTGGTGTTGTCGAGTTCGTTATATTATATTATATGCACATCGGCGAACTTTAGCTATAATGTGTTGAAACGGTCGAGAACATAATGAGTGACGGTGTTCGATATCGTTAAATTATTGTCTCTTAGTTTAAGATTTCTTGAAAATTTTCGTCTTTCGCTTAGATATTTTTTACATCTTTCGTTATAAAAATGAATAGAAATGAAAGTTCAACGTACGCTAAGATTTATACTAAATTTCTAATTATAGGGAATGATAACTAGAGAGTAAAAGGGGTTTGTAATATTATATTGGACGGTTCAATTTATATAAACCATAATTTCAAAGATGATTATTGTTCATTTCCATTATTTTTCGATAAAAAATACTTCACGAGATAATTATTGTTATAAATATTCAACTATAAATACTGTGGACATTCCTGTAATTTCATTTATTGAACACTTGAAGGGAGGATGTGAAAATTGGAAAGTAGTACATAAATCTAATTGGTAAACAAACAACAAAATTTAAAATTTGAATAACTTTCTTTATTTGTACTCAAAATTTTTGTCTATATTTACCAAACTTTAAAATTCCAATTTACACACTAAAAGATAAACGCAACATTAAATGTCCTCACAGTGAATCAAATTTCAATAATACTTTCAAAATTGACACTATACTTAACAAAGCAACAAGTTTTAAAAACCCATTCCTTCAAAATGTTTTGACGTACTTACTATTCTGTATTATAAAAATTAATAAAAGACGTAGTTTCTTGACTAAATTTAATAGATATTCTAAGTATATACCGCAATTGCAAAGTTTAATTATTTATACATCCACTTTGAATTAATGCGCATCCCCCCTTAAGTGTAAGAATAACTTCCTTCTAATTTTAGCCTTACAACGTAGCACCATGAAGGATCGACTGAAAGTTGAAAAATCTTGTTACAAGCTAAAAATGCTTGAAAAAACTCAGTAGATCGCTACTAAAGCTCGTCCCTTATTCAATTGCATATGCGAATAGAAGGAAATGATGTTTCGAATTTCTAAAATAATTTACAATTGTTTTTTTTAACCATTATATAAAGACACATTATTAACAAGACGACGGAAGTTCACTGACATCCATCCTTCTTGGATAACTTGACAAAAAAGTCAGCAGTCGGTATACGCAGTCTAAATTTGAGGAATAGCTATATATGATAAATCGTGATAAATCGTGCCTTGTCGTCGTCAATAAAAAAGGAAAAACTAATTGCAAGTGGCTTGTCCTTAATGTCGTTCGATGTTTCGTTTGGTTTCGCAGCATGAGCTTTATAAACGTCGACTTTGGAGGTTCAAAGGTGAGCACACACGTTGTATCCCTCGTTCTTTTTCATTGGAAAAATTAATCATCTATTATGCGATAATAAATTTACATCTTACACAACTCATGTCAAACATGCTCAAATCTCGTAGTACATTATTATACATATTTTGTTTGCCTGCACACCAGAGGTGTATTATTCACGTTGCTGCTACATGAAGAACAATTGCATCGAGCAAAAACGAAGCTCATCCTGTCGAAACAATGGTATCGTCCTCTACATTGTTTCCATCAAATTCTTTCGCGTACTTTTTGTGTGTTAGTGACACTTGTACATGCTCCCCTTTTTCTCACTCGCGAGGAGTTTAGTTTCTTTTTTTTCTCATTTTCTTTATCTTTTTCAGTTCAACGAGTCACATTGCTTTTGCTAAACGTCGGTGGTCGACAATAGGTAGACCGGCCAAAACTAGCTTTTAAACACCAAACGAGCACACTGTCCGAAGACTATTACTGCCATAGGTTCGTCGAAAGTGTTTGACCTGGTAATGACGCTGTCGCTGGTTTACCAGGCGCAGCGGGAAAACCCATCCCGCCAAGGGACATTTGAGACATTTGCTGGGGAAGCTGCTGTAAAATTATTTTTCATTACTAATTATTTGTACGCATTATCTTTAATATTAGCATTAAAAAAGGAAGTGCAATCACCTGTCCAAAAAGTTGAGCAGCCGTTGGCTGAGCACCCAGATTCAAGAATGGATTGCTGCCCGGAGCAGGCTGTAAGTTTTGAGCGGTCATCATCCCGCTCCATCCGTTATTGCTACCTAGAACCATCTGCGAACCAGAATTTGTCACACTTTGCTGCTGTAGCAAAGTTGTGATAAAGGTCAAAAGGTTAATTATCTACGTCTACAAGCTGCACTATAAACTAATAACTACCGAGATCTACATCTAGAAGCAATGCAGACTCAGTAACGAAACGCTTCTGTAATTCACACTTACCATTTGAGCTTGCATAGTCATGGCAGCGTTATTAGCCATAGGATTTCCCGAGACGGCACCTAATTGATTAGGATTCATACACATTTGATTGGGCGCAACGTTCATTTGATTAACGCCGGACATGCCCATCTGGGACTGCAGGGAATGATTTAGAGGCTGATTAAACGCTCCCACGTTCGACATTGGCTGCTGGAACTGCTGGGCAGGCATTTGTTGATTAAACATGTTACCTGTAAACAAATTTACCGTTCATCGTTTACGAATCCTCGAGCATTTTCCATTATATAAATCGGTTCATACTGACCGCCGAAAGGTTGATTCGGCTGAGTTCCGTACAACGCTAGAATACTATCCTTCGTCATTTTGCTCTTCTCCTGTGGCGTTGGTGCCGGCTGATTGAAGAAGCTCTCCTCTTCGGACTTGCTGGCCGCGGCAGAGGCATTTGTACTGTTACTCTCCGTCGATGTACCATTAGACACAGGTGCAGACGATGCAGGTGGCGCCGACAAGAACGAAGTGAATATGTCATCTCCAGATGTAGAGCCATTTGTACTCGTTTGATTTTCTGGGGCATCTGTTATGCATACATTTCAAGTTGAAGCTCTCGTATACGTTTTCGTCGAATTTACACAGTGCTTATCAAATTTTTACTCACCCAGACCGAGTAAGTCGAGTGTAGCCGAATTGGTTGCCGTGGGCAGAGGTACGGATCTGTTGGGTTTCGGGCTGACGGAACTTCGCGGTTTTGGTATCTGAGGCACTACTTCTGGCTTTTTCACAGGAGGCAATGCAGTCTGACTCGTCGTAGGCTTTTGGCTCTCTTTTTTCCGTCTGCGCTGTCGCTCCGCTTCCTCGTCCAACTCCTTATCCCAGTTCACCTGCAAATACGTCATTGACAATCTCCGTCGAACCAATTCGTATGGTATAACGAAAACGAAATAAAAATTTCAAATAAAAATAAAAAAAAGTAACCCTTACAGATACCTTGGGTAATGGGGGTGGCACCCATTCCCTTGCGATGTACTTTTTATGCTCGTACTTTGCTCTGATGAAACTCTCCAAGCTGCAGTCGGTCTGGGGTCTTCGGAAACTGTCAGGAAGATTCGCCTCGTATACAGCCCTCGCTCGTGAATTTCCCATTTGTTGTAAACTCTGTAAAGAATCGAACGCATGCATACTTAAATGGCCTCAAAAACAAAACATCCTATACAGGAGGCAAAACTGCGAAACACGAACAGCTGATACCGCTGATAACTGAGGTTACTCTACACTTAAAAACGGAAAACCGGCGGTATCAATTAAATCTGAAAACGTCATCACACGTATACAAAAGTGAACTCTACCCATAAGTATATACATATACATGCATCATAAGAATACGCACGCTTTTGCCGTTCAATTAACGCAGCACGCGGTGCTCGAACAACTATAACGTTAAAACTTCATAGCCCAAGGCCAATAAAAAGCGCTTCTATACTCGATGACTAAGTTCGCAAATAGTGGCGCTAGATAAAGTTGGAAATAGAATTCAGTGAGACAAAACGCAGCAGTAGCAGCAGTCGCCGCGCTGCATAGATATGTGTATATTTTTAAACGTCGTCGCGTATACGAATCGCACGTGTGCCGAGTATTTTCGTTGATTTGGACTCGGCTATAATTACCACGACTTGCTCCGGGGTCCAGGAATCCAGGTTGACGGACTTGACTTTGCTTATGTGAACGCCGAGATTCCTGTGGATACCCGCACACCGGATGCACAGGAATATGCCGAGGTTCCAGCTGGCCCATCTTGGTCCTGAAACGATAATAAATCTTTATTTTTTGTTAAAGACAATTCAATAGAGTATAGTATAACGATAACAAAAGCGTTATCTAAATTAGTAATTCTTTCAAGCCTATAATATAAACCTCACCGGCTTACAAGACTGTACTAACGCTCCTCTTCCCCCCTGAAATCGATATCACAACAGATCAAGCAAAAAAAAAAGACGAGATACCTAATCAGCTCCAATTCTCCATTCAACCCTCACTAGATCAACCTCCTTCCAGTTGATCACACACCCCCAGCAAAATTAACCGGGGCACTGAACGCGTGTTTTTTTTCTCTCTCGGAAAACCCACAAGTGAAAAATATCGAACGACGCTTTCGTTATAGGAAACTCGACCTCGGCGCACTTGAAGGCGATTGATTGCTCTGTATATACGCAATAAGTGTATGAATGTCTCTTGTCTTGTGGCTCACCTTCCCCGTGATGCATATGGACTTTAATTTCCAAGAGCAGAGAAACCGGAAATTTGATGTTTTCTCTCGATAGGACACGCGAACACCGAACCGAGAGTATATTTTTAGGCTCGTGTGTCCACGTGTCTCGGGATATACAAGTAAAATATAAGTTTGTGGAGAAATATATACTGCAGAGAACAGGAAATGATGTTTCCAAGTCCCCAGAGACACCTATATAATCTGTATAGACGAAAACGAAATCCGAACTTTATTGGACGGGCTGAATCCGGAGTGGAGAGGCTTTTGTAACAACCTTGAACTTTTGCCGCTAGCTATATGAAAATCAAGGTACCTACAATATTATCGAAGTGTTTCATCACGAACGAAGTGCTTTTTTTACGACAAAACCCGATATTGCCTTTTTTTTTTGCTAACACGTACTTGGATGATGACCAGAAAAGGGTTCACGCCTCCTTAGCGCTTCCCTTGTGTGTATAAGATACACGTCAGTGCGTAGGTGGATACTAGGAGGGAAGAAGAAGAACACGAGACGAAAATTAATTGAGCTCCGACTATTATATACGACGCGGGTCTGTGTATATAACAGCGTTGGTGCTAATGGATTTTGCCGGCGTTTTTTGATGTTTTGTTGCCTGAGAAATGAAAGATTCATTGTTGTTATAATATCAAGTTTCAGATAAAGCTACTGGGAGGAGATAGATGAAAATTTTTACCTTTTGATGCGATGAATAAAAGAAAAAAAATCTGAAGACGGCTAACGAAGGAGTTGTGTCACGATACTTTGCGCAAAAAGCCACGATAATCACCGGCTCTAATCTAACGCTATCTGAAGGTATTAAAATACTAATGACGCTAAAGACCGGTAGGTATACCCGAGAGACGAATATCACATCGATCGGAAAAAAGTCGCTTTTGTTGTACATTCGCTCGCGAAAACAATCACATATGTGCACTATACGATTCCATTACTTTCTAGTTGATTTGATAGCGTCGGTTTAAATTAACTTCCCGAAGCGATATGCAGTCGGGCTTGTGTATTATATACACTTGATATGCCACGTGTGACGGCTATAAAGTTCACTCGAGGGGAGGATACATCAGGCTTGACAACAATCCTACGAGTAGTGTGCGAGTAGTGCTCTTCTACTCGGTATAAAGCTGTGATGATGGCTTTTGTCGGAGAAACTTGCTGTAAAGTATTGATTTTTTTGTATTCCAAGTAATAAATGCGAAGAAAAAGTTTTATGTTTCGAGACGACTATTGTATACTCGCTGGAAGTTATAATGGTATTATATCTCGCAAGGATTTCTTTTTACAATTCCTAAGCTGATTAACGGCTTTTGACGATTTCTTTCAAGCTATATTCGTTCATTTTAAAAAGAGTAACGATAGATTCCGCATAGACTCTTTCAAAGCTTTACAAAATATTCATAGACTCATTTATACACGCCTTTATACACGAGGTAACGAGCGTTTAAAATTACAATTTTGTTTACATGCATCTCACAGCAAAAAAAAAAAAAAGAAAAATATTCAATAAACTTCCCCTAGCAATTTCCGACAAAACAGTCGCATAAATCCTCTCTCCACCCCAGGCTTTCACACTCGACTGCTCGAGCCGCTGCAGTGGATACATTTCGCAATAAGACACACTCTCTCCTCTACAAATCCACACCAGAGTATAGGCGAGCCCTAAACAAGATCGGAGCAGTTCTCTGCGCACGGAGAGAGAGAGAGCCACCCCCGTCATATACAGTAGTGCATAGTGAAACTGGGTCGCGCCGTCGGACTCGCCGCTCGACCAATCGATATATAGGATATAACGACCAAGACGACGGGCCGCTTGCTCGGATTTTTGGTTCTCTGATTGACGGATTATTGGATTCGAAGCTGATGCAGCCGAGAGAGTTGGAGATTGAAAATTTAAAAAGAAATTCGAGACGATAAGTGTAGGTTTATGAATACTTATGTACTTTTGAATATTTCAGTATTTATGTGTACAGGCGATAAGTAAACAAGACAGTATAGCTGTACTTAGCGAACTGTCGATTATATTAACGATTCTCGTCATTTTTTCTCATAAGTATCCTCGCGCTCGATCGAAACTTTCGCACTCTCCGCATACTAAACCTCCTCGCGCCCACGCGCTTCTTCCGACGACATTGAGAGATAATAGAAGAAAAAAAATGCACCGAGTCTTTTCGTACGTATACTTGTATATGCCTTCAAGGGATGCCTTCAAGACTATACGATTGTTTTGACGAGTTCTCGATACTCAGCAGCGCGTATCCGTTGTGCCAAGTGTCTCGCAACGTCGACAGGAAGCAATAATGCAATATATTCGGGCAATAATCTGAAACAACGAGCGCGACGACACAATGTTCGACGAACTGGTTTTCCCATTATGCACAGCACTGCAACGTTATCAAATTATAACTTATGCATCAAAGTTCGACACGCATGTTATAGCTACCGCTATCTCTCCTTTGAGTCATCCACCCGCGATAGTGGCCGCAAGCTATATCGCGTTACATCGCCGCATCCTCCTACCTATTCTCTCTAATATACATCAATATTCGCAACGATCAAATCAAATCAGGCATGTGTAGGTATATGATGCCTCACGATCATGAACGCACGAGCGGCGGTAGTTTAGCGCCTAATCAGTAGAAATTGACAGCTGCGAAACGCCGCCGCCGCCGCCGACGAGTCGATAACGACTCTCGCGAGGAATGGGAGAGAGAGAGAGAGAGACGTCGCTACGATAAGACAATACTTGTGCATGTAGCCAGCAGGTGAGAAAGACTACCCGGCAAAAAAGGAACGAGCATTTCCTCGGCGATGACGTGGATATGTCGCGCTCGGCGTTGTATATACAACACTGCAACGCTCACACGAAAATACGCCAGCGCGATATAAACAAAGAAAGTGGAAGCGCGATCGACTATTCTTCTGATGTGTGTACCTATGTGTGTATCAGAGAGAGAGAAAGAGAGAAAGAGAGCGTACCTTTGGCATCGCAGTCAACGCAGTACTTGTTGTCCTCGTCGCGGAGCATCTGCGTCAGGAGGGCCTGGCACTTGTCCTGGATCTGCTTGACCCGTTCCTTCTCGAGCCGCGACATTTTCGCGGCCGTTTCTTTATTACTTGCAGCTCACAACTCGCCGAGCGCTTTATATGTACCTATATAGGATTATACGCGCAGCGTGTGTCCTGCAGGGAGGAATGCGCGAGCGAAGAGAGGAGGGACACGACAGGTTTCCGACGCGCAACGACGACCACACGCACTGCCGACGACTGCTACTCTGCCACCCTCTCGCGGCGGCTGTCTTTCCGGACTACTAGCTAGTGCTATAGCTGTAGGCTGTAGCTGGTGAAGTGGACGACGCGAGTTGTCTCCGTCTCGCTCTTGGGGGAGCTGCTGTGTCTCTTGCTTTCAGGCCTCCTTCTACAGTCGCCAGCTGCTCAATGTGCACTTCGAAGAATCGGCTTTTTATTAGCCATAAGATATTAACCCACATATATCGAATGAATCAAGCGTGGAAGGCTTAAGATATTCGCTTAAGTTAAAATTCGACGACTCCGAAAAGAAAATTGGAGCCGGATGTGTGCAAACAGAGAGGAGAGCAATGCAGACGAAGCCGAGGACAGCGGCGCACAGGTCGTATGTGTATTTTGTACAGCAGAGCGAGAAGAGCAATGGCCACCCGTGACGACACGATTATGTTTTTTCTTGTCTCTTTTATTTCGTCCAAGAGAGTCATCACTGTGTTGGCGAGAGATTGTCTTTATATTAGGTGAGCAAAGC
>UCQR01009963.1:0-12440 GCA_900474235.1 Cecidostiba semifascia | reverse complement strand
GTATGATACCTTCATGCATCAGTACATTTCTGAATTCCTATATTTAAATTCGCTCCGCATATGTCTGTGTGCTTATTGTAAAAATGGTTTCGCGTTCGTTACAAAAACGGGCTACCGTTATAACGAAGTACTCCATACATTACATTTGTATTAAGAAAAACGAAACGTTGAGAAAATTAACATTTACATAATGAGAAAAATAAGCAACAGATGTCGATTCATAGAGATGTATCGTGATATTATAAATCTATATGAATTTTATTACAAATATATTCGTAAGTGGCTTGATGGACGTGAAACTTATTCAAAATTCACATTTATATTATATTTAATTCGATTGACGGTTTATAAATCGTCACAGCTTCTCATGTATATCTGAGATGTCTTTAATATTCTAAATAATTTCTCGCTTTTTTCCTCATCTAATTTCTAAGGCCAAAGTTCTCACACAGTTAGTTGATTTATCTCCTATTTTTTTTCAACGACTTACTACTCACACAGTCTTTTAAGGCTTTTGTGTCGAAAATTCTTTTCCCGATGCTAAAATATACTCTTTGATAATCTTATTGCGCAACTCTCTAGAGTATTTATAGAATACTTATATCGGTTTGTCGCGAACCAATACAAAACATGGAATTAACACTTTGAACCCCTCATTGATTCTTAATTGATTGAAAGGCGTACGGTTAAATTTCAGTTTAAATTTTTCAAAGCCAGACATTTAAAAATACAAATAGGAAATTCTTTCTCTAAAATTTGTAAGCTTCTGCTTGAAAAAGAATTTTGGTTCAACGGGTCAAAACTTTGAGATAAGAAAAACAATGATGCGATATCGTATCTAACACTAGGAAGTCTGTAGAAATCTTAATGCAACAATATCATTGAAAGAAATCGCTTATTAATTTGTACCTCAAGAGCGCTTCTGAGCCCATTTCATATCATCGGCTCGGGGTTTGCAACCCGTCGTTTTCTCGATTATGCACTCCAATATGTACCAAAAATGCAATTTTTCTAGGGGCCAGTTTAACCAACCGGTCGTTATGCAAAAGTACGTTTCGTGTGGTGAGACATGATGGACGCGATGATGCCGTCTCGGCAAGATTATTCGGTGCTCTTGTAACCAGACAACGTATGAAGGCAGTCCAAAGTATGTATGAGACCATTTATGAATCTATTGAATGAGATATTTTTTAAATACCAATATTGAAATGATAGTGTAAATTATCATTTTTAAATCACTTACTTGATTAGTTAGTGCTACAAATATTGTAAGTTGATACCAGTAACAGATCCAGAAAAATTTTTTCTGAATTTCCGGCTCTGACAAGAAAAGAAAATCCCATGTCAGCTTGCAGAGAACTGGTATGGTAACTGCAAACGTATCACCGTTTGTTTCTATGAAATCATGCCTTGTAATACTTGTTGGATCTATATGATGTTCTCGAAAAGGTCTGAGTAAATTCTAAAATAGTAATGCATGTTAGTTTGTGAAACTTCAGTAACCTAATATTGAAAACGAATTTATCAAAAGATACCTTTCCAATAATTGGTAACTCAATGGATCCCCATGTGTCTGCAGCCCAGTGAGCGAAACCAGATATAAAGTCTGCTGTAATGATTCCACATAATGCTCCAATGATTATTGAACCCAAGTTCTCCAACTTTATTCGAATGAGTATGAATAGTATATTGATGGACATAAGAGCTATGCAAACACATACGCAAACAGTTTCTTGCAATCTTTTTCCTGCAAAAAATTTTTTTGTGAATTGACTTGAAAAAGCTGTCTCTATTGAAAAGCCAATAGAAAATTGAATGATCTCACCTCCGCTATACAAACTTGCTAATTCTTGAGCACCTTTGTGATTTGGACCCCACCTAGGAGCATTTCTATCCTCTGCTGAGGAAGGTACCACTGAATTAGCATTAGGATCATCCTCGAGCATAGAATTTTCGTAAATTTGACGTTCCGTTTTTACAGGGGCTAAAAAATTTGTGGCCATAGTGCAAGCTGCAGAAGCAGCTTGACCCAGATGTGGCATTGCCGAAGCTTCCATGATTAATCTGTTTACAGTCTTTGTAATGTTAATACAAATTGATGCTTTTTTTGCAAGCTATCTCAATTTTTATCAAAATCAGAAATCACCAAGACAATAAAATATTTTTGAAGATTGAAGTGGTTATGAGAGCTGTCAAAACTATCAACCATCGGCATACTTTTCCATTGGGTAAATAATAAACGCGCTATCAGCGCGTTTTTCTAGGTACTATGCTCTGACTTTGATTCCAAAAACTGCTTCTTCCTGACTTGCATCTGCTGCAAGTGTGACAACTGTTGGACTGGACGGTCCAATTGGCATTGCTGAAAGACAGGAATGCGATGTAAACAACAAGTCAGTGGTCTTCATCCTGTTTTGACAAGGATCAGGCCAATAAATTTTGTTGTAACATTCAACAAGCCTTTGATGTATGAATCTGGCTCAAAAAATCTTGTCCATCAAGTTCTTTGTCAAGTGACTTCACTTGCCTCTTCAGCCAAAGGCTTCAGGAGTACTTGTGTTGTCTGAAATGAAAAATTAATCAATGAAAATGAGATGTCCAGCGTATTTTTGCAAATTGAGATTACACTATTTGTTGCACTCGACAGAGTTTCATATACACAAGCACGCAATCACAGCATAATCAAATAACTGTCAACCCCCTTCGAACAGAGATATAAATCAGTTATGACCAGTTATTCATGGTTCATTCGCCTCTGAAATTATACAATGAAGTCAAGTTATAACTGGATTCAGGTCCAGTTTTCTAACCAGAGAGCTTGACTGCAATTGTACACATAAAATTCTCACATCCATACACCTTTCAAAGAACACGTTCAACGACCCAGCACAAATTACTCAATGCCCACCTCATCAAAATTTATCTCATCCACTTCCTATTCATGAGCAAAATGCGAAAAAAAGAATGACTTTGAGCAATTGCATTCAATTCAGCGAGCCATATCCACCTTCTCGTCTTAGAAGCAATTATTTATAAAGTATCACTTTACAATATGCTTAATAACTAATAATAGCGCGCAGGCACGAGACCTTGGTGTAAGTATGTATTATAATAATTCAAAAGACAATCGAGAAAAGAAGGGAGAAAAAAAAAACGAGTCATCAGAGATTCACACTGTCGCGCGCTCGCGGCTATCTAAAAATACCCCTCACGGTGAGAGAGAATTTCGCAATTTTACGCTAGCGCGTGAAATTCTTCGATTTCATCAATGAAGACGGCGCGGATTTATAGCCGATAATTTATACTGCAACAGCCCGCACTCGAAATAGTCAGCACAAATATATCTTATATATACACAAAGCCGGAGATCGCATTCTTTGCTGACTCGCCTATACTTCTCGTCTCCTCTTATGTTATTAATTTCAATTGTGTGTCGCACAGCACACACTTTACTCGAATCGCCCGACGACGAGGCGCACAGATACACGTAACGCCGAGAGAGTCTTCATTGACAAAGCGAAGAAAAAAGCGGCCTCCGAGAGTTATTCCGTCTGCTCCGTTTCGTCGCCGGCTTTTCGCGTGTGATCCACCCTATATATCTATATGTTATGTGTGTGTGCCTGTGTACACATGGCACCTGCAGCATCTTATACTTATGAGACTCTCCAGGCCGATAAGGATTTTTTAGAGAAAAACAAAGGCTGTTCTGACTTCCCGAGATAAGACGATTCGTCATCCGCGTCGCGTCCGTATATGTGTACCTATATAACTGACACGATCGTTGCACACGCACAAGATTGTCACGTAATTCGCGCGAATAGCAGACGATTCTGCGAAAGCGAGACGGAAGATAAGATAGAGGTATACCTATAGGTATACTAGATGCCTCTGTTATAACACAAAGGATTCAAGCGCAAGTGCATTTACTCAACGAGCAACAGTTTATAGGAGAAGAGAAAGTGCGAGGGCGACACGCGAGAGCTAGAAAGGCGAAAAATAGATGACAGCATAGAGCAAAATCTGACATCAGAGGAGTGAGAGCATAGCCGCGCTACTCCCGTAGGTTCACATGTGCCGCGCGACGAGAGAGACGACGCTCTTCTATACTCTCCGCTCCTCTCGACGAAAATAAATATGACATAGAGCAAAGAATGGAAAATCGCTGCAGCTGCGAGTAGACTACTACTAGCGAATCAAGGTAAGTATAAGTATATAAAGCTTATAGAGCCTCGTCGCCGCGCACCAGTAGTCTTCAATCGATGGCTTTGTGTAGTACACCGCGCACTGGCGGCGCCGCGAGCTACACAACGACCGTATAATAATATACGAGTACAACATCGATAAACATCGCACTGCACAAATCTCACGACACCCACACCGTCGACTTATATACGATAACACACTGTCTCAAATAAAAGAAGAAGAAGAAGAAGAAGACTAGGAAAACGTACACCACAGGCAGAGATGCGGAGCGTGTGGAAATCCGTGCAGCGTCCGATGCGGCACTAAACTACCTACTATACCGCCGACACGACTGTGCGAGCCTCGCCTCTGCCGCCTCGTCCTCGGCTATAACGTCTCCCCCTCTTCCTTCTCTTGTCCCTACCCTTGCGTTATGGCTCTTCGCTTTTCTGCGTTTGCTTGCAAGCACGTGTTACCCCACTCTTATTTTCTGTCTCTACTATATATCTATGTAGTGATACATACCTATATATATGTGGTCGTAAGTACTTACCCTCTTTCGGCCAGTTATGGCTTTTCTCAATGGGGTTATAAGTATATACATATGTGCCCGGCTGTTACTACTGGCTCGCGGGGTATAGGAACAGTGCTTTCGGCTATTTCGTCGCTCGATTTCGCTTTGGAGAGTTGCTTACATTTTTACTTTTTGGTGCGATATTATGAGAAAACCGAGCTTTTTTTGTCGGCGTGATTTTCGCTGAGGAATCGGGAATATTATATTCTGATGTCGCGCGACGCTTTCTATTAAATTTTTCAGCGAAGCGCTATGTATGTTTTTTATGCGGCCGTTTTATATAGCGCAATTAAAAGCTGGCATTGCCTTGGAAAGGTTACACGCTTGTACACGCCGGTATATAATGATTGTCGAGAATTAATTTTTCGTTTTTCAGCCGCTTTGCTGAAGAACGCAAACATATCCGTTACAAATTTTCGGAAAATAACATATTAATTGGCGCGCGATTTCCCTACTGGTGATCAAATGAAAACAAATAACGATAGCTAATGGCAAATATTATCAATATATAGTTTTTGTCGAAATTTATTTAGTCGGTATTTTTTTAAATATCTTTTCTTTTTCACTTCCGTCAGGGTTGATTTGTAGCCTCTACCTACTTCTCCTCTGTAAATAGGTTTATTGCAACGTCGAGAAGTTTTATTTTTATCGTTTAATTTACATTTTTTTGCTTCATATAAACAAACGTTTTTTACACTATTGTGTAAACTTTCAAACAACAACACACGATAGCTGCTAGTAGAAAAAGTCGGATCCGTCAAGACATGACACGAACGCATGTCGTTTTAGCATCGCGTTTCAGCAGTTTATGTCGCGAGCTGTAATAATGAACATGCATATACCCTTATCTCGATATGTAATCAATTTTAATTGTCCTACACTTTTACAAAAATTTCCCCGGGGATAGATGAGTGAAATTTTTCGAAAAATTCAAATTTTTTTATGCGTTGTCTTAATCAATTTAAAATACTCTACACGTACTTTGTATATTACTTTCTGACAAACTGTTGCTCGATCTCGTAAACG
Source organism: Cecidostiba semifascia (assembly GCA_900474235.1). Taxonomy (NCBI): domain Eukaryota; kingdom Metazoa; phylum Arthropoda; class Insecta; order Hymenoptera; family Pteromalidae; genus Cecidostiba; species Cecidostiba semifascia. Next base: position 6,658 of record UCQR01009963.1, on the reverse strand, counting down.
ATCCAGATCTGAATTTCATGCCATGCACAGTATAAGTATCTCGCGTTTCTGATTTATGAAGCATCGCACCTCTATATGTGCGCGCAATGCGCGAAAATAGCATACGTCACGTGGAACAATAAATTCACGGAGAGATACCTCTGCGTTTATAATGTGATGATGTTGGGATAAAAATGAATGATGATGTATCTGATGAGATTTTGAATTCGAAGGTGGAATTAGAAATTGATAGAATCTTCGTTATTTGATGTTAGCACATAAAGTGATTTGCATCTAGAATCATTCGAGAATAATATAAAACGTATACGTATATATACAGTTTACAATGATTCTTTATATATACGACCTTCGATCCCGGTGATATAACACACGCTGTCTGAATATAATTGTTCCGTTAAGCGTATAAAAGCTGGGATACATGGCAAAGGAGAAAAATAACCTGCCGCACCTTATATTTGTCTTTTTTAGATACCGCGCGCGTCTATTCTTATCTACCTGATACGCTACACGAAAATGCTCTAAGGGCACTTTATTAAAGGGATGGTTTTGTAACTTTCTCTCTCTATACTTATATATAGCGAAATGTATATATCAAGCTCCTCTTTTCGCGTGACCCAGTCTAGCTAATGAAAGAAAAACTTTCTTTTTCTTAATAAAAACAATCCACTACTGGATTGTAAATCATTGTTATATCTGGAGTTTACGATAAATAGAACACAATTTGAATTTAAATAAACCTGTTTGAGCGCAAGCTGTTTAACTATACTTGTCGGAGCTTATTTAGTTATCGCAAGTAAGCATTAGACAATAAGCCACGTAATTATTATTATTAACGCTAACTCAACGTCGACAGCGAAGAATCGTTTACTGCAAATTGAATATCAATAGCAATTGATAAAATGAGCGTAGGAAAGTCGTTAAGATATTAGGATAAAAAAAAACAAGTATATATGAGTAAACTGAATTACTGACAAAAGAGTCGAGCGTAGTCGTTATCTACAATATACATGTGCGATATCATTCCCAATAATGAGTGTGACAGTTCACCTTCCTTTTTCATTCTCAGAATAATTAGCGAAAGACTTGCAAAACAAAATCTATACTATAAAGGAATACCTCGTTCTATTATACGAGTATGACAAAAATGATTCAGACTATATACTTCGTTGTTAAATATTCAAAAGAATATCGAAAACATCAAAGATAAAAAATTCATCAACCGAGTTGAGTAAAACACGAAGAAAGTTCCCCCGGCAATAATCAGCTACTAGAACTTTCATCTAAAGAGCTCCTTCATTATAACTTCCGCATACCCCCCAAGTATACACCCACACAAACAAACGAAAGCCAGTCACTTATATCCCCAAATAAACAAACGATACGAACCACTGACTTTTCGCGAAGACCAAACTCGTTAAAGTCATGTATAATATCCCACTGCCGCGTTAACGATCTTAAGAATTTTCGAGACGATCATGGGTAAAAAGGTGCAACCGCTGTGTTCGATTCTTTATATATGACCGTTGTCTACTCGTGTCCGGTCTATACGTATATTTATAAATAATTTCGATCGATCAAGACTGGCCTGTAAGGTATATAGAGGAGGTGTACACGTAACTTTGCCGCTGTATACACGCTGAAAAACCCTTGCCGTCGCGTGTGTTAGCTTTTTTTTTCGAGTATATGTGTACTGAACGATTGATTTTTTTTTCTGGCTGCGAATGATGGACGTGAGAGGCTGGTGCAGGTATTTTTGGTTGTGGACTAATTGTTTCGGAGCTAGACTTAGACGATTATATATCTGCATAGATGCGGTGTTATCTGTTACGTACCAATTTCGTTTGTTTTCCAAGCTAATCGTTATTATTTCATGTATACTGTGTACAGATAGTCATGCATAATATTCCATAAAAAATGGATGGCCCAAAGCACAATCAACAACCATATTACCAGTCCATAAACGCGATGATCACTCAATCCCAAGTCTTTTACCCGCGTTGAATCAATATACAGCCCCACAGAAAAAGAAAAGAAAAAAAAATCCTTTGCAAACAGCAATATTCCCCCTCGTATTTACCCTCGCGACGATCAAGCTTATAATAGAATCCGGCTTTCGTACAGGATCGACACACCTATATAGGTGTATTAACGATCGTCGCGCCAATATCAATCAGCGCGCAGCAAGTGGCCAATTTTTCAGAGTCCCATCAGTAATAATAAGTATACTGGTCCAATTCAACGTCGAATATTAAATTAACAGGTCAGCCTGAGAATCGATCTATCGCTGCTCGCGGATGTATCGCCACAGGTCGTGTGTATATAGCTGCAGAGAGAATAGTTGGTGGTCGCGTGTGTTGTATTATAGTAGGTGAGTCGTCGCACTTACGTGTACACGTACATATAGGCATATACGGCGTATTGTTTCTTGGAAAAGTTTCTTATATATTACTGCGCAGTGGCTATACGATTGTTCCAGTTAAGGCTTTGAAAAACAATGAACTTGACTTGCGAGACTGGCAGGAAGGGACTGGAGTGTGGACGCGATCGATGCTTTTCGTGTGCGACTATTATATACGCGTTGACTTTTAATGAGTTTTATGTGTTTTGTATATAGATATAGGAAGAGCTTCGGCGTGGACGTCTCAGAGGGGTGCGAAAAGTTGGGGAATTTCGTGTGTTTTTGATGATGAGAGAGTGCTAAGTTGGAGGCACTAAAAGGGAACTTGAATATTTCAGAGTCTACCACTCTATAAAATTTTAATCTTACATATAGGTATTATAAATACAAGTTAAAGAGCAAAGCCGAAGCATATCCGTAATTTTCTACTTGAACGTCAAAAAAAGCTCTAGAAGAGTTGAGACGATGACGCATTCGCGAATTTCTCAATTACGCGTGTAACGAACAAAAGTCATGCTGTGGTATTATAAAGATTAGAACTAAGGCGGAATAAGCGCAATTGTCAAGGGTATATACTCGAGCACAGCAATTTTTCCAGCACAACTTGGATTGAATTTTCATTTTTCATACGACCAACGACATGAAACAATGAACAAAACGTATACTCTCTATAATTATATATAGCCGCGATATACTTATTACAACAAGCTGCCACTTTTCGATGCGTGCGCATAATGGAAGACGGTTTATTAAGCGCAAGTTATACCGAGGGAATTGCATAATGGTATACACAGCTCAACAAAAAAAATTAATTCAATCAATCTTGCTTTTTTCTAAAGAAAAAATCGCATCAAGTAGAACGAGTCCAGAACTGTCAAGCCAACTCAGTATGAGAGTGTCTACAAGTAATACTTGACGTCTCGAAGTATAGAAGCAAGCCTCTCTATGATTCACCGATAATTCGATCGAGCATAATTTCATACCGCATCGAAAATAAGCATGACGTATTGCACGCCTACTCTCTATAAACAAAAATATAAATATCCATCAACCATGCGTAAATGCTCTCGTCCAGACATATAAGTATTCCAAAAAGCTCTCCGGCAATAATTAACACGTAGCTAAAGAGCTCCGGATCGAAATTAACCGTACAAAGCATTGTCCTAACCGCGTAACATACACGCATAAGTATATGCGACGACATAAACCGCGCGCGACACGAAAGTTCGCTCCTTCGCGCCGCGCTAATAATGTATACTCGCGCGTCGCACACGTAAACGCGTTCGCTCGATTATGTATTCACCGCGACGCCGGTCTGTAGGTATGTGATATGCGGACAAGGTATCGATCTTGGATACGCTCGAGCTGCACTGGACAATGGTATTTATTTTCGAGTCAGTAGCTGATTACATTTTGGATGCGGTACTATTATTATACCGCTGGATTCCAGTTAGAACTGGAAATTCCGTGAAATGGGCAAAGTATTCGCGAGCGCGAGCTTTTATTTCGCGCGTGCATTTGATGATGATGTTGGGAGAGGTGTATACTTGAACTCGATAGATTTTCAGCCCGGATCCGGTTCAGTGGAAGTATATGGCTTATTGCGTAGGAGTGGTTTTCGAAATTTTAGTTTCGACAAGTTTATATTGCTGGTATACCTATCGGTAAGAAAATCAGCGAGTTTTGTGATTATATTGACGAGAGTATATTATACGTTTTGTCAGTTGAGTTGAGTTATATATTAAGGCTTATATTTATGTAAATCGATTTCTGCATCGTTTTTTTAAATAATTAATTTATGAATTATTGAGTATCGACATGATTAATATTGTACCTGCAGGCTTATTCTATATTTATTACTTTATAGTTCCGCAATGACTTTCGTAGAGTCTCTTATACCATACCTAGATTTTTCCACTGATTGTATATAAAACTTGCGTGACGTTTCTTTGAGAATAACTATTTTAAACTTCTCGTTTTACATGCATAATTACGTAACGATTGTATCTATACTCTAGTAAATAATTGACATTAACGAAAGACATAGAAATTTTCACTTCACGATCGAAACTTTGCATCACGAGAATGTTAACAAATATATGACTGCAAATCGCTGATCATTAGTCAAAACTAACTATAGTCACGCTCAATGTACATACATATATATTGCTCATTGAATAATTGAAGTTCAAATTTTACTGTAATTGATATGCCTCTAGCTCATCCATACCGTAAAATAGAGTGTTTCTCCAATATGGTACCTCAATTCAGCTGATGTGCACACCCCCGCCAACAGTTCATTTGAGATCTGAATTATTAAAAACAATCGTCAAAAGAAAGTCACACGTACACAGCGCGTCGATATTGTATACGCCGACCTTCCTCAGGGCGTAAATTTTCGTAATTATTCAAATTACGCAAATAAAAGTTGTCTGGCTTTTTACGAACTGCCAACTCGTATATACTTTAGCTTAATAATCGGTATTAAAAAAAAACAGCGAGTAACTTTTTGCTGTATATATATATATATATATATACGATTTACAGGTATGTGTGTACATATATCTTAATGTGGACGGAACATGCGATAGGATGATTCTGTTTAAGAGTAGAACGTGTTGTTTTGAAATTTGCGAGGGAAAAATCGATCGTATATTATATTAGGACGTCCGCGCGCCGCGGTTCGAGATCGAGAACAACGTGTGCAAACGTAAACACACATGTTTATGAGGGTGGTGTTGCTTTGGCCTCTGAAGCAAAATATAGTTTTTCAATGAGGAAATCGAGTTGATTATTTTATTTATTACCGTCGGAGTGCAAGGTTAGTGTTTTAGAATAGGAAATCCATTTATTTTTGTTCGATAACGTGCTCTGAATAGGACGGAGAAATATACTTTTCGGCTTTCTAACCTATTCAGCTCCGAAATAATATAGATACTTTTTACAATGTTTATATTGTTTAAAAACTATTACTCGTATTTTTTTTAGTCACGAATTTCGGTAAAGATGAAACTGTCTTTATTTAACGAAAACGCAAAAGTACTCTTGGTTGGCGAGGGAAATTTTTCTTTTGCTGTTACATTAGTGAAGCGTAACTTAAATGTCCATCTCACTGCCACTTGTTATGAAAAGGACGTAAATGAAACTGGAAAGAAAAACATAGATATTTTAAAAAGACATGGTCAGTAATATAATTATTTGAAAAGAAAAGTTTTAAGAAAATAAAAATTATGAAGCTATGATTTTCTTTTCAGGTATTCAAGTATTAGTAGGAGCCGATGCAACAAAATTGGAAGAACATAAAATCTTGAGTTTCGAGTCTTTTGACGCAGTAGTTTTCAATTTTCCTCATGTGGGAGGAAAAATGAGGATAGAAAAGAACAGAGAATTGTTAAGACAATTTTTCATATCAGTCAAATCTATTTTACAAAAAGATGGAAAAGTTCTGATGAGTCTGTGCGATGGACAGGGGGGTACACCTGCTGATACATCTAAAAGACAATGGAACGATTCCTGGCAAGTCACAGAAATGGCTGCTCATGGTAGCTTTGTGTTACTAGCTATTGAACCATTTGATTCTTCTTTGTTTAAAACTTACACTGTTACTGGATACAGAAGTTTAGAAAAAAAATTCAATACTGAAGGCTCTCTCACTCATGTTTTTAAGCTAGCTGACAGACCTGACATTAGCAATATTGCACCCAAAACAAAAATTAACTTACAACAGTACAATGACGAACCAATTGAATGGAAAAATATAATTCTTGAAGCTAGTAGTGATGAAAATGTTACTGATATTAGCTCTACTTTATCATTATATCCTAATTCCTATAAATTTGATATGACAATCTGTATTAGTTCAGAATTCACCACTGCAAAATTGTATGAATCATTGTACAATAATGCAGGTCTTATTATAAACAATGTGGAATTCATTGGTTGTTATAAATTTACTGATTCACAAGAAACAAGAACTTTTAGAATGACTTACAAATCTGACAGATTTTCACTACACAGGAAATTAGTTATAGATATTCATGAAAACTTAATAGTAGGAATAGTTGAAAAAAATTTACACGTAACTGTTCCTAGATAGCTCTGAATAAAATTTGAAAAAATTTAAATAAGTTTTGAAAATAAAAAGGTTGGAACAAAACGAATTCTTTTGATGATCTAATTTTCTTTTACTTAATTTAATGAATTTTTTTTCTAGATGCAACCTATTCTCAAATGGCAATCTGTCTCTGCAGTGTACAGAGT
>UCQR01009962.1:0-12477 GCA_900474235.1 Cecidostiba semifascia | reverse complement strand
GTATACTCGCTCTCTTTGTAATCGGTGTCGCATAGTATGGTCGATAATAATTGGACTTGTATACGTCGTCGGCGGCTTTCCACTTGACGCGCGCTACTGCTTTTTTTCTCGCTTTTCGTGCGCACAGCTATGCGCGCCTGCGGAAAAAGGCACAGAAAATCCCTCAAAGCAAACTACCCTCCGTGCTGCTGAGTGACTTGGTGATTATCCGAGGCTCTCTCTTGCTTTCTACCAAGACCCCTCCAATTAGCGGTGTAATTAATAAATATTTTACTTGCCGCTGCTTCTGCTACCGGTGAGAGATGGCTGTCGGTTTTGTCGTGGAGAGCGCGAGGCTCTTTGCTTCTCGGGATGTATATACAGTCGGATTATGGTTATTCTCGTTAGCGCCGCCGTCGCCGTCGTTCTCTCTCGGTTCGATTCTTCTCCTTGCTTTCTTTCCCTGAGCTTTGCCGCAGCGTTTTTGTTCGCCTCGAGGCCTTTGTGCGCTTTCCTTGATCCGTGCTTTGGATCGCGTCGTGATTCGGCTGGATTTGATGCCGACTATATACCAGGCGTGCGATCTTAAATTATCAGTTTTGCAAAACCCGTGTTCGTTTTATTATTTCATCCGACTGAAAAATTTTAAATCCGTATAAAATATCAGTTGCATAAGTATGAGTAATATTAAAGCAGAAAACTCGTCACGCGATAATCGAATTGCAGGACTTTCGTCTTTTGTGTAAAAAGGCAACTCTCGACAATATAACAATAACAACGTACGCTGCATCAGTAGTAGGCCATCGATTGCTCAACGTCGCATATTCGGGCCACTGAGTCGAGCTTTACAACAAATAAACAGCGAACCGTTTTGTTGCGCGCAGCAATACAAGCCCGTCCCCGTGTGGTGATTCACTCTCCACTTCACGCGCGTCCAAGTTCGCGGATAAAAGAGAGTGGCTCCTCTCGCTCTCCTCGCGATCCTTTCTCCGCGCTCTCGAAAACTCGTCTTTCGCTTCCCTTTCCTTCGTGCACGCGTGCGTATATAGATATACACGCGACACAGAACCCAGGTGACTAGTGACATAATTACGCGAGCGGCAGTGCGCTATTCCACCTGAGTCATTCGTCATCGCGCGCCGGCTCTCTTTCTTTTGTCTTTGTCTCTTTCACTCTTACTCAGCCGCGCGCTCCGAAGCCCGTCACCTGCAGACCTGCTGCGGCTAGTCTCTCGTGTAGTGCGCCTATATAGCGCAGTAAAAAGCTTATATACCGTGGGCGAGAGTCCCGTCTCTAATTTATCTCGATTAGAGACGGCCGTAATCCGCCACAATATATGCGTGATCGACTGTGTTTGCTCAGAGCAGCATTCAATTTCCGAGGGAGGAAAGCGTTGCTGCTTTCTTTTTTCTCATATATATACTGTCGAGTCGTGGAGTGGGATCGATTATAACGGTATACCGCTGCGCGGAATAAAAGAAAATTCGTCTCTCACTGATATATTAAATAATGGATTACTGTAAGATAACGGGATGCGCGCCAAATTCTGGTGGATTACTCTTCTGCGAATCGTATTTCTGTGTCGTCATCGTTCTTCTTCGATTGAAAAATTGCACGACGTATACGTGTCTCACGAAATCATCCCCATCGAAAGCACGTGAGAAACCATCAGGAACTATATGCGTAGCATCCGTGCGAATTCACCCCGCGTCGTTCGCAGTGCGTACCTATTCAGCGAGGTCTTTGCCCTTTGCCGTGAACACAAAGGTCATTGTACCCTGCTGTCGGTATAAAGTGAAACTCCATCAGCCGCCACCTATAATCTGAATGGCTGCGAAAAATTGCGAAAAATGAATAAAAGTCAGTGCCTAGCTGCACCGCCTCTCGACTGAATTAACATATTCAACGAGCGAGAGCTCAGCGACCCCCTTTCGCGTCGCATGACGACAACAAAAAGCGAAAATACAGAGCATAGGTGGACTGCAGCACCCGATGACCCCGTAACTCTCTTGCATATGAAGTGTGCACAACATGTCGAGGGGGTAGAGGTGCATAGAGTGCAGTAATCTCTCCCACAGTGGAGGCTGAATGGATGACGACGACGAGCCGTTCCTGTTCCGCGTGCGCTCTCAATAATAGCCTCGAAACGCGTTTTTCCCGTCTTATATTTACGCTGTGCAGCGCGAGAACTGTCGTCCTAACCCAAAGAGCCAGTCGATCTGCATATCAATGCCTTTCCTTCCCCCATGCGCGCGGTATATTGCCGCCGTCTATGTATAATGGCAAAAGTCTGCAGGTGCAGCACTACCCCATTCAGGCGTAAAGGAGAACGAACTCGGACAAGTGTGTTATAGCCTGCGCCGCTCGTGTGCGAGTCTGGAAACGGTTGCAGCGCTCGATTTTTCTATCCTCTTCTTCTCTCGTTCTTCTTCCTCCGGCTTTATATACATTATCGCGAGGGGGACAGCAGCAGCAACAGCCATCGAGGGGGAAGCCCGTGTGCATGGGAATCTCACAGGTGCATGGTTTTCTAAGCGAGAGAGAGAAGAGAGCCCCAGAAAAGAGGGCGTCAGCGAGATTGCCTCGGGCTAACGTACCTTGCGCGCGCGCGAGGGTGGGGTTTATTACACGAGTGTGTTGGTGGCGATATTAAAACACAATCTATACACAGGTCCCGTGAAAAAAAGAGGCAGTAGCAGAGCAGGGAGAAGCTGCGTGTGTGCGTGCGCGTATTATACATCGGGTACGGGGTGTATAGCCTGCGGAAGGTGATGACACTGCTCGAATGCACGTGCATGGGAATCCGATACGCAGCCGAGCGTTAGTAGAGAGGAGCCGCTGCCGGGGGACAGATGGGTCAAGAGCGCTGTATGCGTGTATAGGCATCACACACATACACTGCGCGCATCAAAGTCCCACGGGGTTAAGAGGATCGTTGAGTGTCCCTTCGGGTCTTCACTGCGTCTGGCGCGACGCATATTCAATCGTCGGGTTCTGTGCAGCGCCCGCGCCTCTGTATTTGTGTATATGCGTGTGTATTAATCCCAAACGATTCGTCGATACATGTCTACCTGGCGCGTCAAGCGCTTACTGGGCTACTGCCCTTTTTTTCTTCCGATCGTTTTCTTTTTCCTTTCTTTTCTTTATACGAGAATATATACGTGAATGTGGGCAAAGTGCGAGTAGGTACGCGTATATAGCGCCTTTCCAAGAGTCTGATGGATTTCAGGATCTCCATCTTCAAGTCTATTGTACTGTAGTATCGGGATCTCGTTGAATTTACATATTTTATGAATATTCTGAATATAATCAAGTTTCGAAATTATCATTATTTACCGGTTGATTTTCATTCTCTGCTTACCTATTATATCGATATGATGATATCGTGTTACACTTCATTATCATTTTATGCACTTCTAACGCTTAATTACTAATTATTCTCGTTCAAATATGACAAGTACCTCTCGTTACTACGTCAGCAAAATTTACAGCTTATATAGCATATCTCTCACTATAATCTCAACAATCAATGCCGTTATATTTCGCAACGCAGTAAATTAAATCTAATAAATAATGCAAGAGCGAGGGATGAGCAACTCTTCAACGTACACCTTCATACACACCAGCAGCAGAAGCAGCTGAAGGTCTCGCGAACTCGACTATTCGCGCCGTTATACGCGCGCTGCTAATAAAAACCTGCGACTACTATATTATACATATACCTATATCCATCTCGTTCTAACCTTGAAGTAGTCATCGCTGCAATTAAGTTCGCATGACTCTTCTGTAGAAATGTATATACGGCCGAAGATCGAGCTGAGCGATGATACTCTTATTTTTTCATTATCCTTCGATCAGCGGGTGCGCGCGCGCGTATCCTATTGCCTCAAGCAGGTACAGGCTTCGAAAAGATCGCTCGGCCGATGTCAGATGATCCGGCGATATCCGCGCGCGCGCAGCTACCGTTGTATAAATTTCTCTCGAAAGCGCGAGTGGGACGTAAATCGATCAGACGCTGCTCTGCCTCTTTGGGCCGCCGGCTGGTGTGTGTATATGTATATACATATACCTATACGGAGAGATGGGGTTTTGTTCGCTCGTCTTTTTTTTACTCTCCTCGCTCGGCTCGGCTCTGGCCTGCTCCCGCGTATATTTATATACATATACAGATATATAGGAGAGAAAAGAGGAGGAGGAATCGAGGGACCTGATGAGTCACGGTCTGCACGGTGTCCCGCGGCGAAAGGAACCAGTGATTCTCAATACAAACACACACGCATATAGACACACGTCTAATGGGTGTATCTGGGCTTTTGTCAACTGGGAAACCGTAACGCGTTTGTCTATTTTCATGCAAATTGAGGGATATTTCATTTGCACAACATTGATAAAATTCGAGATGGAAAGGGGAGACATTTTGAGAAATTTGTTGTGCCGACAAGTTTTCTTTCCCACTTTTATTGTGTTTCGTCTATTGAATAGGCTGCTGAAGAAATAGGAAATATCGAGATTTGATTCAGAGATAAAATGATTGTAAAGAATTATATTCTAGAGTAATCCTTTGGTGAGGGTTGTGATGTGCCCTACTTTCAAACAAAAGATAAACATTTTTCACTCAAGTTCGAATCAAATTGTGATTCTATGATTCAATAATTATTATTTTAAAATTAAGATTAAATTACATGAACGAACGCGGATACTATTGCAGATTTATTGTGGCTATAGCACTGTACATGCCCTTTGTTTATGTACATACGTCTGCGTTAACGAAGCGGCTTACGTAGAGTTAATTTCAAATTAAAAATCTCTTCTCTGCGAGCAAAAGAATCGTACAATAACTCTACTCAGATGATTAAAAAAAAGCGAAACTGTTTGTGTTTGACAAATCGATGGATTAAACCCTCGAGCAAACTTCCAAGCAACTGGCTTTATTCAGGTAGCCTTCTCTCTCTATATGTATCTATTCATCTTTCTCTAGCAAAAGAGAGAGGGAACTGAAGGAGAATAAATCCGTAGTGGACTGAGAACCATTTTATGATGCCAGGGGCTGCTGTAGTACGTTAGAAACACGTGCAGGACTCGAACAATTCAGGTCTCTCGCTCTTTTTCTCTCTGTCTCTCCCCTTCTTAAACGCGTTCGCGCGCTCTCTCCCTCTCGATGGGGCAAGCTCGTATGCGGATGTGTGCATCGAGATATACAGCGGAGTTAGTGCGACAGAGCGAGAGCGAATCTTCAGTGCTCTCTCTTTCTCTCTCTCTCTCTCTCTCTCCCTCTCTCTCTCTCTCTCTTTCTCTCTCTCTCTCTCTACCCTGACTTCTTAAGTTATATTACCACGGGGGAGATTTGTATTTGTGCATCACAGTGATTGTTGGCTCCCCTGGCGCACAGGTTAGCCACCTGTTGACTAACCTGAACCGCTGCCCACACTCCTCCCTTTTTACCTCAAGACTTACAGCTTCTATCGCTGTTTTTCTATAACGACTTTTTTTAACTATCCTCTGGTTCTTCCTTTTCTCTCTTTCTCCCTATCCCCTCCGCTCTCTTGTTCTAGAATTACTATTAGACTAACCACGTGAATACACACCTCTCAAATTATGGTGCACCTGCAGAGTTTTTGCAGATACACGTAAGCGAAAAGTACTGCGTACATCCGGAAAGTGCGGTCTGGACTTTTCTTCTGAAAATATCGAGGGAGCAGATACACTCTTTTAGAGTCGCCTTGATTCCTTGCGTGTCTAATTTTTTGACCTTCTTCCTTTTTATAATGTCGGATGAGGGGAGTTGTGTACCTGAGAAAGTCTTCGAAGGAGGCAAGCATTTTCTCACCCATTAGAGGGATCAGCTTTTGTCACGATTTTGGAGCTTACTGACGGTTACGTTATATTTTGATGAAAAACTTGAACTCTGGGCAGAATTTTTAAAAGAAGATTCTTATAAACGACTTTTGTCACCATTTTTTCGTAATTTTAGAGAAAGTATATTTTTATAGTCTTGCATTAAAAAATAAGTAAATAAAAAAATCTACCTACTAATATATTTGTATTCTTGTGGCGTGAACAATACAACGCGAGTAATCTTCCCCCTTCTCCTCAGAATTACATGGATTTTATTCTTAATACAATCTGGTGGCATTACAAATTCAAATGCAATTCAAGGTTTCCTTTGTTTTCAAAGTATGTGTAAAACAAAAAAGCATTACCAATGAAAATTTGTTCACGAGTTAACATTCATTAGAAAATCTCCTTCCAAGATCGATGCACCAGCACTTACCGATAACTCGTAGGACTTAGTCTGTCGTACCACTACCGTCCTTACGCTGTACATGATAATTATTTGCATTGGGAAATTCAGTAGACCCTAATTACCCTCGACTCGTAAACCATATCCAAGCTGTCGAGTAAACTGCAGGCAATAGAGTAGCCGTGGTGTTGGCTGGTTTATGCAACGGGCATAATTTTCATTTCAGTGGAAAATTATTGAACACGTGACGTTGATCCGCTGATCAGAACGACTCGATCTTCGAGTTTCTTTCTTAGGTTTTCTCTTTTATTTTTCATTTTCGTCATTCTTCTTACCGATGCGATCTTCGAATCTCTACACAGTCACTTTGGAATGAGATTTCCATTCGGAATTGCGTCTGGCCTGATTCCAGCTCTAAACTTCGTATGGTAATGAACATGTGTATACAGTCTGGAGCAAAATACTACTTTATTTACTATAGTTATACAGTTGTCAAATTTGAATTTTTAATCACTAAACTTAGTGTATGGAATAAGAACAGTAATCTTTTACGAAGTAATCTGTGAAGCATAAATTTCAAAAGGGCATCAGTTTATTATAGTTTATAGTAATAAATGACGCTCACTATAAGTAAATATATTCTCTGGAATAAACAGCCTGTCAATCATACATACAAATTTTACAACATCTGCGAATCAGCATTTCTGATCCACAGCATAGTTATAGGACAATTATTTTCTTACACCCCGTGCACACGTTCCTTTACACAGAACCGCATCGCTGCAAATCAATTCTAACTTATTCAAAGCTATTCTCCGATACGTGGATACTGTCAGCGAGCCATGAAATCCGCGTTGAAGAGCAACAATGGGCCGAGAGAGCGAGAAGGAAGAGAGAAGCGCAAAAGTTCCGACTCTATACGTCTACCGTGGCCGCGCATATTAAGCGCGCTTGTAACTCTTTTAAGAGGTATATGCGCCTTCCTTGGCTGTATACATAACGCACATTCGCCGCGAGCTATTCTTTCGCACTTACGGCATAAATAAGGACTCATCTTTATGGATAATAGTTATCATTGAATAGTAAAGGCGCACATGCATTTCTGTTTATTTTCGTAAAAAACCATACAAGTGATAATTATACCATGGGATTGAACACCGCTGCGAATTGCGAAAGGCTACTTGTGACCCACTCTAAGAATAATTAAAATTATACAATCGATTCTAATTGCTGTTCCAGGTTTCTTTTTGCATAAATACTGAATATAAAAAAATATCATAACATAATGGTGTTGTTGTTAGGTTACTTCTTTACAATCGGTAAAATAAACTTAATTGATATATTTATACTGAACTAACACCTTAACTACTGAAAATCTGATGGTATTGTAACTTATTAATTACCGAGTATATTTAAATTTTTATTGTGTTTTCTGTGACTTCTTTCTTTTTTGCACCAGCCGGTCGCAATTATTTTCTGCGAGTTTGCATAAACGTCGACGCGCTGCACTTTATTTCGCAGCGCTAACGAAATTCACGGTATGTAGCGATGCGTTGCTATCGGGCCGATTTATTGCCTCTGAAAAATCAGCCACGCTCCGTTTGAAACAGGCTCGTTAAGGGCGTAGAACAATGGGATTGAAGCGCAAGGTTAAAGATTGCAAGGTGAAATCGCGAAAAAAACGAATGTGTGCAAAGAGATGGAAACTAGGCAGGCAGAAGCGTCACTGCCCTAGACCTGAATCCGCTCACTTAATACCACTACTGGTTTTATGAACCGCCGAGATTTTATCGCTAGCTGTGCCGCGAGCGCCTGGCCTTCGTTCGCGAATCCGCGAGTTGCGATGTGTAGGTATATACTTCACTAATAGAGGCTCAACGCTCGCGATGAAAACGTTACGTCTGCAGGGAAATTCATTGCTGCGCACTCGACGTGTGTATCCGCATAAGGAATTCATTTCGATACTAATTAAAGAACAATACTACTCTTTTGCATATTTAAATATAGAAACTTTTTGTAATTATTCATATATGAGAACTAAAGGAATATTTATATGTCGAACAAAATTGAGAACGAAATGAGAATGTATGTGAAACTTGCGTAATGATAGCTCAATCGTATGAGAGTAAACTAAATATGAAACTTGGTCTTTGTATCCAATCATTGACATACATTATTTTACATACTTGCAAAATAACAATTAATATACATCCAATGGTTATTATTTCCGCATAATCCCCTTTCGTCCTGACAAGTTTTTTCAACGACGCAAATAGACTTTTTGCTCGACCCTCGATTAAAAAAAAACTAGATTTGCCGATGCACATTACATCCACCTACTTTCGTCATAATAATCTCCGATCAAGAAAAAGGAGCTCGAATCGCGTATAATTAATTTGTCATTAGCCTAACGCTGCGGCGATAATGATCACGTCAGTGTCGCCGGTTAACTTTTCAGTGACACCGTGTAAACGCGCAGACATTCGCAGAGACGCTATCGTATACGTGCATTCGCCTTCCCATTAATCCCAATAGGTCTAATCCGATTTATGCGCATTTGATTAGCCCGTAGGAATCGTGCGCTACAATTAAGTTCGATCGGTCGATGATTGCAGCTCTCAATCTACGCTTGATCTCTCTCCGTCTCTCTTGCTCCCTTGCTAGTATGTATATATATATAGTCAGAAGCTACTGTCGATTCGCGTTTATCAGGGTAGATCGAACTGAAGCTTATACGCGCATCTCATAGGAGAGCAACGAGCACTCGTATGAACGATGGAGACATTTACATCATGCAGCAGCGCGCAGTCTTACACCTACGCTGATCGAGATCTTTATAAACGATACATATACAGTAGAGAGAAGCGGATAAAAAAATTTCGCCGCGTGAGTGCGTATAATTTATACTGCCTCAATCGCATGCGCGTATCACAGTTGCATGTTTGTTTATCTTACTCTTAGTGTAAAAATACTGGACTCGTAAAAAAGTTATAACATGTTTTTGAAGTCGTCCTTTTATCGCGGATTATGCTTGAAATAGATCGGGTGATTTAAAGAATATTTATAGTGATCAATTTTAACGTAGTTCCTTGCCGCATATTGAGAATCGTGATTAAAAAAACTTGATGAATAAGTATGATAACGCCAGTCAATAAAAAGTGATATCATTGATTAGTTACTAGTAATATTAACATTCAGCACCGTTTTATGAGAGCTAAGTTATCATAAAAACTTATTCAACATTTTTTTTGCAATCATTCTTATAGATTAAGTTAAATAAAAACAACGTAAGTTCCATTTTAAGAAATTAATTTTTTATCATTTTTAATATTTCCATAAATGTACCTAGATCAGTGAGAATTCATGCATCATGCATTAACGTTAATAAGCAATGTTTATTTGAAAGGGCATTAATCGTTTTTCAAATGAGGAAAAAAATGAGGTGTATCGCATAATAAAGCACGCGATATAATTATATTCAAATTTATTTTACTATAAACCATTCTGAGGAAATAAGCTCTCTACTCAATCATCTTCTTGAAATAACGACATAGATATTCTTATTAAAGCTGAAATTTACTTCAAAATAAAGATTGAAAAAAAATTTCCGATATGCTAAGGTTAATGATTATACGCTCAATTCCGGTAAATCTTATAACGACAAATATTAGTTTCCTGCTCCATGCCCATCAGTGGCGAATCTCAAGATGTGCACGTTCAACTCGCGCACGTCTCCTTAGACTAAGGGCAGAGGCATATTAATTCGACCACTGTAGTCGTCGTCGTCGTGGGCTCGTTATAATTCAGTCGGCGTTACTTTCGCTTCGCACGCTGCGATGCGCGCGCACGTGAGTCTGCGGTGGCGGCGCGCACTCGCATAAATCCGCGGCGCACGCTTGCGATTCTATTGTGCGCGGCGGTGATGTAAATTATTAATGCGAACGACGAAAGAGAAAGAGAGAAAGAGGGAGAGAGAGAAGGTCAAAGCGATCTTGGCACGCAACGCCGCGGCCGATGATAACCGTCTCCGCGCGGAGAAGAAAAAAAAAAGAATAATCATTAAGGGCTCGAGCAATGCATCGCGCGGGTGACTCTTCTTTGTATTGAGTGAATGCCGCTGAGATGTGTTCTATGATTTCTGCAATTGCTTGCTTTGTTCTTTAGCGAAGGGTATAAGGGTATATGGACCACTATAATGTTTACTATGTTTATACGATGAGGTCTTGGAGTAATGGACAGAGGTTATTGCGATGTCTCCTGACTTTTACTCTATACTTACATGAAATTTCGTGTTTAATATTTGTCTGATTTAAAAATTTTTATTGAATCATTTAGGAAATCGTAGTACAGTTTATAGTGCTTCCTTTCTTTGTACGCAAAATCTACCTTATAATTTACTGCCTAATACTTTTGCTCGCATTATAACTTATATTTATTACTCTTTGTATCTATGTACGATTATATAATTAGCATGGATCATAACAAAAATTCAATTGAAATTATGAACAGGAAGATTAGACAATTTCTTCAAATCCTTTTGTAAGCACCTTCTTATATAATAACGCGATATTACATCAATAATTACATCGTCTGCTTTATGTGGAAATTGTATAATTTCTGTAATATCTTACTTTGTTCTTAGTAACAAAAGGATGTACACTTGCACCGTAAATTTTATGACTGCATTTGAAAAAACATTGTATTCTTGGCACTAGTTCTTTGACGCATTATCTTCTGAACACTTATTATGGTTATTATTTTTTATTCACACAAAGAATATTTATTTTTAACCTGCAAAATTCTCTTTAGATCAAAATCAATTTTTTTTTCTATTCTAGGCTATCGAAGCATTTATGTCTCGTCAAGTTGTTCTCTAAGATGATCATAATCATGATAGTATGAAGTCGTTAGGCTTTTCCTATCCGTTCAGTATTTTCCAGTAAATTTCATATCAATAAACAAAGAAACAAAGGTCCACAGCAGGACGATATGTCGCAACACCCCACAGCTGTAGATGCATTCCTATGAAACCGACCAAACGCTCCCATATTTCGAAATCCTCCTTCGTCAGCCAATCATAGCGGATCGCGATTGACGACGTTGATGACGACGTCCTGTGTCCCGCTTGTTCCCTAGTATCTCATTATGTTTATATAATCATTCGGCACAGGTGCAATCTCGCAAAAGCGCGCGCGCACTTCCTTCTAATTCATTGAAGAAAAAGTTGAAAGAAAAAATACACCGCTACCAGCGCAACTCGCGATATAACAGTGATTGCGCGAGACTCGACTAATCATCGCGCTTGACTTTGACCATGGCAAAGTCGCGTCGCGTCTCGCGACGTCCGGGACACCTGCGCTTGTCTTTCGTCTAGCTGCTCGCTCGCGCGAAAATAATAAGCGCGTTTTCACTTCCGTGAGAATGCGACAACAGTCATAGCATAGGAATTGCGTATCGACGTTGTACGTATACAGATATATCGTGCAGGGAGGAGAGAAGCGACGAGCGAGATTCAATTGTTTCGCAATATTACGCTACGCCGTGTTATTTCTGTAAACGGAGAAATTCTCCTGTTGTTGTCGGTTCTTTTGATTTAGAGTCGCGATAATCGATGTGTTGCGCTTTTAGACGTCGTTGCAGCCTTGATTTAAAAAGTACCGTAAGAGCAATTTATGAGGTGATTCCTTTTTCGTAAGGCGGTAGTCGTAAAATTAGAGTAATTTTAAAACAACGTGCTCTAATGAAAACTTTATTATGAATCTTGGTGTAGTGATCCATTTTTGGTTTTAATAACTTCAAGTATCAGGTATATCATCTCCAGAATGAGTTCGATAATTATTAATCAAGCTGAATGCGTCGGTCTTATTTCTCTTAAGTATACAGTATGGGCAGCTTTAACGGAGCAACTTATTTCTTTACTCCTTTATTTTAGGAGTGTAATAAAATATGGTAAGCACTGCTGCAAAGTGTATAGCAGGAATTCTTTTTTCGTAGACTACGCATTTCTTAGCGCAGTTTAGCTTCATTAGTCGAATCGACTATCCTTCCCTTTTCCAGTTCTACTGATTTCTTTGCTCTGCTGATATTTATCGCGGTTTTAACGCTTCTAATGGTCGTTTTCGTAGACTATTCTAAGTAACAGTCGGTGGCTCGTAAGCTTTACACGTATGTCAGGATAATTTCGTGCTTTAGACGCCAAGATAGCAGCCCCTGTAGCTTAACATTATAGCGATCGTTTAAAGCGCTAATGTGTGTAT
>UCQR01009961.1:0-16915 GCA_900474235.1 Cecidostiba semifascia | reverse complement strand
CTTGCGCGCGCGCGCGGGTTTTGAATGTTCTGCAGGCGCGCTGCAGTGGAGCCTCGGTTTAGCCGAGACTCGAACCCGAGAACAGCTCGTTACCGTTAGCGGAATGGACCGACTCGGCCCAGTCAAGCGGCTACGCGAGCGCTCGAGGCCCTCTACGACCTATTTCAATGACCGTCATACAGATGCCGCTGCGATAATCATTGAATTGGTGCCTAGTTTCTCGGCCGAAGGAGGGGCTATAGCGTTTCCGTTCGCCTCTGCGCCTGGCTTATGCTGATGATGATGATGATAATCGTCGTCGTTGTCGTCGGACATGCTCGACGGATCGAAAATAGGAGGAGGCTAAATTATGCTCATGCGTGTGCTCGGCTCGATTGCTGGCTGTGCTACTCTCTTCGCGCGGATAGCATGCATGAGCGTTGTACTCCGGGAATCGACGTTCTATATATACGCGTGCGGATCGTATCACATGTGTGGATGACTCGCGTCGATCGAGCGAAGCGCTGAGGTAGGCCTGTGTCGCTTTGCTGGTTTTGTGCAAAGTATCAAGAGGTGAGGTATGTCGGGTACAATATGCGTATCCCCGAGAGGTTCGGGATCTGATGCATGACACTGATAACGAGCTGCAGCAGCGCGGCAATGGGAACGGCGATGACGCTTGCACGCGCGCTAGAAGCCGACGTGAAAATTTACGTAGCTCGTATGGTATGCGTGACTTCTCGCTATACTTTAGAGCATGCATCGCGCGAGCGTGTGTACATATGCTAATGAAAGATAGAAGGTATGACTTGGTCGGGGCGAGAGCATTGTATATGAACAGACATTTCTAGTTGGAGGAGGAGAATTTGCAATGAGTCTTCGGTTAGTCGATTGCGTTTGCGTTTTCAGCAATGAAGATTACGCAAACTTTTGCAATATGATATTGTACGTCGATTGCACATCAAAGCGTTGCTTATTATTGATACAATCTTCGGTTTCAGTTGGGCAATTTAAAATTTACTTTAAAAACTCTTCTAGGAATATACAGTTGAGTTAATTAAAATTATGCACCAAGTTCTGTTTTTCATGCACTTGTTCTTTGAGTAACATCACATTATTATTCAAATAACTTCATAAGTTTTAATTTATTTTCTTAGATATTTGCGTTAAAAATTTCAAACACGAGGTTCAATTATTTTCCAAGCATGAAACAAAACACGGTGTAGAAAAATACATTGTATAAAGAATTTTTTTATATTTTGTATGTAACACAGTGCCGCTTTTTTTCTTATTAAGACTTACTTTTATAGTTTTTTTTAATAAGCACGTTTAATGAAAAATTTTACATAATTCCTTATGCATTAATTCCACTGTAAGAAAAAGTCTGCAATCATTTCGAACAAAAAGAGAACGCTAGAGGCTGCCGACGGTAAAAACGGTATCTACATTTTCTAAGAATGTAAATGTGTAACAATAATGAACTAAATAAAACGTTCATCAACTATTTAGTAAGTTCATTCTGGTTAAAGAGCAGGGACTTATTTTAATGCAATTACAATTATTTATTTAATGAGCGGGATGAAGCTACATACAAATCTTTTCATTACAACGAAGTATATCAATGTAATAAATTGCAATAATATTTAAGCAGATCGTTAAAATATAGTATCTTTTTTTATTAACCATTAAACTACTTTGTTGTTAATCAGTTGGAAGCTATTTGCTCAATTCATAAAAACTACGAAGATAAAGTATATCTAAAACAGCGTTATGAGCACTCGCTGAAACGTCTAAAACCGTGTGCTAATGAAATACAACAATAATAAAAAAATAGTTTATTCAAGTAAAATTATACACTTTAATTTTTTCGATGTCAATTTGAAAGAAATCGCATTTAATAATTTCACGCTACTCTAATTTAAAAACAAACAACCGCTTAGGCCTATACAAATACAAAAATAAAAAATTTGAGTAATTCAGTATTCCAAGTCGTAGTTAGGTCGTAAACTCAGAGTCGAATGGCAGAAGCAGCCACCTGTTGGTGCGAAACATTAACCCATTTACCACCGCCATAAAGGTGTATGGTCACAGTACTACGTCGTTAAAGGACCATTTTTAAGTGCGTCCACTGTTAATCGATTTATTACCATAGAGTACACTTTGCATTGTACGCATTCCTGTACGTCGTTCGTTTGTCTCAATTACTTCACAATTCCTTGCTTTTCCAAAGATTTTTTTTTCAAAATTGGAAACTTTAAAAAACTGAATTTAATATTATTTTACTTCAGCATCAAGGGTGTTTGATACAAATAACCAGCTTGTACAACGAAAATGTGCAAAGTCACGAAAAATCATCAGCGTATGCAAATGGTGATACTGCGCGCGTTTGATTTAATTAAAACATTCTGCTGATATTTTTTTTCTCCACATTCGCAGCGTTTCTTTTATTTCGCAAGTTCCACTGTCAGCAGTTCCGCTCGAACGGCGGCCATTCTCCGCCAAAACTCCGGCGAAAGAGATTATGCAGATTTTGGTCAGCGTAAGGCGTATATAAAAAGAAAACTATGTTTTGCCGTTGATTTATTCATTACATCATTACCGAAACTCTTGCATTATTCCTTCGACTTTATGGATGTGTGTATATTTTTCCATCCACGAGAGATCAGAGAGTATACACTTACGTTCCCGTCATCGCATCACGGATACTTTATATTTTTTTGCCAATATATTCCGCGGCTCATATATACACACAGCAAATCGAGAAAGAAACCCGATGCTCGCTGCACAGGAGATATCAAGTTATTCCCTTGGCCGAAGCTTTTGCTATATATACGCGCGCGCGTCTGCAAAGTTTTATTTTCTCCCGCTTCTTTTTCTCTCTCTCTCGGGCTCGACGGCATTACTCTAACTCATGTTTGCGCCAATAAGCCTCAGCCACAAAGAAAGCAAGTCAACCGGGAGAATTCGAGACCGGCGCTCATACTGCTAGCTGCTGCGCTTAGCCGTTCGACTTACTCATGGAGATGCGATGCCGCCTTTCTTTCTCGTAAAGACGAGACTTTGTATTAGAATGAGGAGTGGCCCCCACGCTATTTTCAGTTTCTTTTCTCTCCCGGCCATTTGGCGAATTCGCTTGCGGGGCTGCCTGCTGCAGTCGAGAGGAAAAAAGGAAAACAAATGGCGAAAGCTCCCGTGAGCGAGTAAAGTGAAAAGTTTGGATTTTCCGTCGAGATTTTCCATTTAGATGTAGGAGCTGGGAAGCCCGAGTTTTAGAGTTCCTTGACTTATTTACTTTGGCAACTTGTGTGTGTGTGTGTGCGTGTTCTTTTTTTTGCTTTTCGTTTTTATTTATTTAGAAAGAGAGAAATTCGAAGAAAATAAAGCCGAGAGAAAAATTCGAGTTAAGAAAATACAATTTGTTTCTTTTCGAACGTCGTTCGCTTCTTTTACTGCGAAGTCTTTGCGCAGAACAAAAATCATCCTCTTTACACTTCCTCAATTCTGGAAAATGACGAAGGAGAAATTAGGACGTGGGTGTATTCATTTTATTGACAAACATCAAAACGAGCAAAATAATATTATGTATACATCAGAGAGGCAATTAACGCAGTCGGTTTGCATATATTCATCAACAACAGCATATACGCTCGAACACAGCAACAATATTTTCCGTCCTCTGATTAGACTTCTTTATTATAGCCGCTCGCCGCAAGGTACATACATAAAACATAGTCCAGCTCATAACAAGCAGAGAGGTCCAATCACTCGTGGAGAGACGTGTGTACCTACGAGCAATTACGAAATTCGCCTAATACAAAATATCTCCGGCGGCAAAGTGGGCAATTTGCGAGAAACAGCACTCGCCTTATATAGACTCTCAGCTTTCCGTCGGCAGCGGCGGCGGCGGCGGCAGCTGAGTTATTGACGCTCTCGGGGCCAGCAGCAATGTCTCTCTCTCTCTCACTCCGGGGACTAAAATGTTTTGCTCTATAGAGAGACTCGGTCGCAGAGCAGAGAGCTCGCGGTATAGCCGATCGTTCTAGCGGCGCTGCTACAATCTCGTCTCGAGAGTGGATTCGATATATACCTCGCTCATTTATTCCTGCCACGCACGATTGGCCCCGGCTTCTCGCCGCCGCTACCATTCGTATGTATGCGCGCCGTCTGCGTATAATCCGGCGAGCTCGAGGCTAAAAGGAAAAGGACTGCTGTTGGAAGAAAAAAAAACACACACAAGCGTCTAGGGTATTTTCGAACTTTGCGCTCTCGCTTATATTCGCGGGGGCTGCTGCGCTACAGTTCATCATCTGGACAACGAAAATAGTATACAACACAGTGTATAAAAAAAAGAGACTGATGGGTATAAAAAAAAAAGAAAAGAGAAACGGTGTATATAGAAGAAATTTTCTCTCCGCTGGCGGCCGGCATCTGACGAGTGAATGGGCGTAGGCCGAAGCGTCGAGTGTTGGGCCGGACGGTGAGTCGAAGAAGAAGAAGAAGAAGAAGTAGCCGGACGAGGTGGTATTGTCATTTTTCGAATTCCATTGGCCCGGTAGAATCCCTGGCGCGATAGGAGGCACCTGGAAAAAAAAACTCCAATCCAAGAGACGCTTTCACCATGAGGTAGGCGGCTGCTGCTGCATGATGCACGGAGAGAGATGATACTGCTTTCATCGTCGATTTCGCTCGCTCGTTCTAGATTCTTGCGATATTTGGCTTGTTTGATTAGTTGGGAGGGAGATCCGGTCAGTTGATCGCTCGGCTACACGCTTGATTAAGACGTTATCTCGGAACGATCAAATGTGTTCGGTTTCGCTGCTGGCAGTTGTTTTTCTGTGCTGGATTTTTGTAGTGGAAAATTTACCTGCAATAACGTATAAATTGTGCAGAGTTAATAACCAAGACAGCAGTTCACATATATATATACGCTGCGTCTGAACGTACGTAATATTCTCTAGAGAATCGTTTATATCTTTGCTTATTAAAGTCCATAATATATCGTTACACAAGATCTGTAAAATGGAGTTATCATCATTATATGCAGGAAAAATAATTACCATCGCAAGACCGCACCTGTGTCGAACACCCAGAGCGCCCCGCGCGTCGTCGCTCCCTGTAACATTCATGAAAAACAGAAAATTAGAATTTCAACATCTCTAAGATCGTGTGCCACGCGCCCCTGCATAAATCTTCCAGCGTGAAATCATACTTGAAGAAAAAAAAACTGTACCATCTTCCCGCCGAACAATCGCAGAACAACATCGTTTCACGCGCGTCTCCTACACCGGTCGTCGAAAAAAAAAAAAATTTACGGTCTCACGAAGCCATGCAGCCGCGTGTGTGGTAGCCGCACGCCTAGACTCCTTCGCTTCTCCCTCTAATAACGGTCCTCCCGAAAATTATGGAAAGCGTGCAACGTTCGTTCGCGCGCAGCTTTCGCTCTCTTCTCGCGACGAATAGTAGTAGCCTTTGCACATCAAAGCGAAGGAACCGCCCGATGGACCGAATTGCGCGCTTCTTTGCCGTCGGATACGAGCTCTCGCACTCAAGGTGGAAATGGCGCGCGTGAGTGGGCTACAGTGTATTTTTGGGGTGCCGGAGGACAATGTACGCTTTGTTGGAGATGAGGGAGAAGCGCATGTGAGAAAGTAGATTTTCTCTCGGTGGGGAAAATTTATTGAAGACTTTGCCGTTCATGCGTCAGGATTTAGATGTTGACTTTCTCCGAAGCTCTCGCTTGTATATATTTTTTGAGCCCAGACACATTTAGATTAGGTGTCATATACATACGGTATATATAGAGTGAAAAACGCGCACAACATAGTTTCTTTTTCATGTCTTCATTTTTTTTTCGGGCGTAGTCGAAACTCGAGTGATTTAGCGTTCTCAAAATTCATAACATAACGTATTTTTTGGGTGTGTTAGGCTCCCCGGAGAGAATTTTGTATACACCATTTAGTTTTCATTACAGTTTCAACGTCGAAGTATAGTAGTGGTAGAAAGTCTTGAAAAATTATTCAACGCGACTTATTAAGCGTCGATTACGGGATATAATTACAGAAAATTATTTGCATAACATTTTACGAGGGTCATCAAACGTTTAACGCACTCTCGTATCACCGCGTGTCGACTGTCTCGCACATACACACTCTGCTTTCCGGGTAATAATTCGCTGACATTATTCCCATACGCTCGTCCCGCAATTTATTACACCGACGCCGAAATTACTCATCTCCGATTTTTCGAAAAACAAGTTCCCGTCTCTTCCCTGTGTAAAATACCATAAAACAGGCCAATAATTTGCCGAAATTCCTGGTGAAAAGCCAGTGGCACACCGCATCAGAGACAAACGCAGAAAGCACCTCGGCAGGATAATGGCCGGACACGAGCTTGGCTTCTTCGCCTCTCGAGGTTATATACAGCCTCGTAAAGCACGATCATAGCTTTATTACCTCTACCTCCTCGGTGACTGCTGCCGTTGCTGCAGCTCACCGGACCGCTAATTGTTAGGCGCGAACACATTTATTGGCAGGTTAGGCGTCCGTTAAAAGCTTTCTCTGCCGCGTACATATTATAGCAATGACAAGTCATTTTTACACTTGGTGCAGCTTTATATTTACTTCGCGCGCTTTTCTATGCGAGCGAGGGCCGCCGCATGAAGAAGGGCTCTCGTTTACAGCCTTATTTACCGTTTTCACGAGTCGCCGACGGCGAACGATTTTATCGGGTAGTCTCTCGGCAGCTTCGACGCCGTGAATTTACGGCGTTGAGATGCAGCGCGCAGAAAGGAGAGAGTTGCATCGGAATGCTGATCGCAGGTGCGTGACGATCGCGAGTACGACTGTGGGAGAAAGAGAGATTGTTGATGCTGATGCGCTTCTGGTCTTTTTTGTCCGATGTATGAATGATGCAGCACTTGGTGTGTGTATAACAGGGAGGGAAACAAAGAGTGTAAAGATTATAATGCGACGTTTGATTACGAATGGGAGGATTATGCGCTGACATGCTAAGTATAGTACAATTGTTCGCTGGCTTACGTTGTATATAAATGAAAAACGGAAACTGAGTTTTCTATTTTTGTACATGGCGATACAAGCGTGGATAGCATGAGGTATTGCGATGAATAAATCATTCGATTGAATTTTAAATAATTAAAGCTTCAATTAGCCGTGCGCGCGTCGTGTAATTGACTCTAATGTTTATTTATAGTGGTCGAGATAAATAAGTCGGTATACCCGCGTCAGGTTACTCAAAGGCATCGCATGCGGCGTTATGGCTGCCAGCTAGCATCATCCGACGGACGGCTGAGCTGACGATTTTCTTCCCCTCCCCGAGAGAGGCAATTCTCACGTCCGAAAATAAATTAGAAGAGAGTGTGCGGTGAAAAAAGAAAATTAATCCAGAAATATCCTACAAAAATGCACGTGCTATATTTTGAAAAAAGCAAACGTGTATAAACCATCGCATTTGCATGGAGACTATACTCTTATTATACGAAGTAGACTATACTCGGTGTGCTAAGGCAACCAGTTTCTCCTCTCTTATCTCTCTTTCTCTCTTGGCTTCTCGACCGCCCCTCTCGGCCTAACGAACGCGCGCGCGCGCATTAAGAATAAATTATTCAACGTTAAATAAATTCTGCGCGTGTATGCACTTACCCCCTAATGAATCGAGACTCACTCTCTCTTAGGCTTCACGCTCCCGCGCTTTTTTTCGCAGAGCAACGCCTAATAGGTGCGCATACGTTGTCGAGACTCGAGCAATAAATAGCCATAAAATCGTCCTGTCTCTCTCTCTCTCTCTCTCTCTTACTCGACTTTGCTCCTTTTTTCCTTGACCAGTCCCGTAAATATAAGTACACGCGGTGTATAGTAGTGTGTGCAGCAAACTGGCCGCTGCTGCTGCTGCAGCCGCGGCATAATTTGTAACACGCCAGCAGCAGCAGAAGGCGGGAAGAATCAATGAACCAAAAGCGAGCTTGAAAGCGCCGTCCTTTATAATTACACAGCTCGAGAGTGTGTGCTGTGTGAGTGTGTGCGCGTTGCTGCAGCTGTGTACCGAGAGACTTTGAGAAGCCGGCGCTACCCGGCCGGAAGTTATTACCTGAAAAAGAGAATAAAATCTATGGGCCGTTGCTGTTACCATCGACGCCGCCGCTGCCGCCTGGGTTTCGCGAGAGCGCGCGCTGTGTACTTCAGTATATAGACGGCCGTTTGGCATGTTTGAGTTTTAGGTTTTAAATATTGTATTTACGTCTGGCGCGGTCTTTCTTCTCGCGCGCGCGCGCGCGCGCGAGTGGCACCTAAATTAGACACTTTGTGTGCTTTCGCTATTTATTACTTGTAATTTTATTGAGTAATGGCTCGGTTTGCCGTAGAGTGATTTCCTTCCGAGGAACGTGTAATTAATACCGCGCGGAGTATATGAGCGGTTGTATTATTATATTGTAGCGCCTAGAATAATATATTGGGGAAAATATGAATATTAGTCTCTGTAATTTGGAAATTCGTATGCGAGTAGTCGTCGAATATATATGTGACTAATGCTATCAGAATTCAAGGTGTAACACTCGCTGATTTTTTTCGTGTCACGGCTTCTTTTCAAATATTGAACCGAGTATGTTATGTAATACGTATGCGCGAGAACGTATATTATATACGCGTCGAGGGTTGACCTGAAATACAGTATTCCTTATGAAATTTGCATAACTCTAATGAAAGAAAAAAATCCAATAAACTGGCATGAAATATTAAATGAAACAAAAAAAAAAATAAAACTAGAGATACTGAAATAAGGCTGCTCAATATTCCGCGAGTCGTCCCGGAAGCACACAAAAAAGCTTAACTCATCAATAGACCTCTCGATTCATGAATTATCTAAGACCCGTAGCATAAAATACCTTTCAGCATATACGCACACATCTAGCGTGACCCCGTGCGATATTCCCTGCCGGCACGTATATATTATATATATACATCAAGAGAGCCCAAGTCACTCTGCCACGTAGCAATTTTCGTATTTCGGGCGAGAGATCACGTTTGGATAAAATGGCAGAACGAGAACCCGAGAATCTTCTTCTCTCTCCTCTCCCTCCATACCGACTGCTGCTGACTCCGCTTACTTTTCCCTCCTACCCCGCGTATAGAGAAGATATTCGCAAACCCAGGCTGGGCGAGTCCTCCGCAGGTATGGACTCTCTCTCTCTCTCTCTCTCTATCTCTAACTCGGCACTCCCCCACATGCGATTTTCTAATACAAAAAGTCCGGCGATTCTTTTTTTTTCTTCCTTTCTCGCGATATATCGCGTATACGTGATGTCGCCGTCCAATACACGAGAAGGGGCAGCAGTAGATTCTCTTATATAGTACGGCCCCGGCCTCGTTACTATCCTACGAGGTTGCTCTATATACTCTCTGATATGTGTGTGTCTTTTCCTTCCCGACGTCCCGTCGTTTCTTTTTTGTCCGTGATGTCGCGCGTCACGAGGATTCGTAATAACGGAAGAATGCCAGAGAGCGAGCGCTGGGATTTTATTGGAATGAGGAAGGCGAGCGCGACACGATATGTGTACCTTTGGTCTTTCTACTTTTCCTTCTTTTTACGTGTATATATAGCGGCGGCCGCCTGGCATGACAAAAGCCCATAATAAACACTGTTTGCACGGGAGCTTTCTGTATTAGGCTACTCTCCTCGAACCGAGAGAAATTATTCAAGATTTTTTTTTAAATTTCGTCGCTATAATTCTGCTGAAATCCTGCCGTCCTCTTAAATTATACAATATCGAGCGTATTTTCTTTTTTCCAGCAATATATATCCGTCGGGGCAGAAGTATTTTCTCCCAAAGTTCGATACACATATCGAAAGCGAAGCTGACTTTTATGCTACACCGGTCGCGCGCGCGCGCGCGCGAGGTGTAATTTAGCCGGCAGTGGTACACCTTTGGCTAACACGATTGCCGAATGCCGTGGAGCAGCTTCATATTTCCCGGGGGGAACGAGAGGACGCTCTATATATACACGACGGCCAAGTCCATTTCGGATTCAGCGAAAAACAGAGAGAAGCTTGGCTACTGTATATTTCGCTACTGGTATACCTATAGCTTCTACAGCTTCGACTCGGGGTTGCGAGCGAGAGAAAGTGGAACGAGGGGTGGGGTAGAGTATACCTATAGTAGCAAAGAGAGAGAGAGAGAGAGCTCGGGGGAGAAACGAAGAGGCGGATGCACGTCCTCCATTTGCCTCGGCTCGCATGCGCGATTCCCAGCTCGCCGAATTTCATCCGGATTACGTGCTTCTTACGAAATTATCTTCCGCCAAATTAATTCAACTCTGGACTGCGCCGCCGCTGAATTTGCACTATATAGCTAGTCACCGGAGTATAATTAAATATTTTGTACGGAAGCTTTTGGCGCCGTTAAATATTTATATACTGCCGCGCTCTTCCGGATAAATTTCTGAATGAGCTGCTAGTAGCTGTTATCTGGAATAAACGGAAAATAAAGGCGCGAAATTACCGATTTTTAAAAAAAACATGAATTTAGTCTAGTTTTTCTGCCGGTTATTACAATCGAGTCGTGTATACGAAACAATTTTCCACTGCGTCTCGCACAATTTTACGCGTTCCCAATCAATAGTAGTAGGTCGAATTTAATTAAAATGCTTTGTTTATCGCTCGGTAAATTGCTTTTTAATCGCACAAAGCTTCAAACGCGCACCTATACCGCGTTCCCCGTACATAAAATTCATTACTATTATCGGCCACTCGTATATACAAGCAACGCACACGCAACTTTCCGTTTATTAACGTTTGCCAGCTGTATATTATTCACTATATTTTCAAATCAAGCTAATTAAAACCTTTCGCAAAGCCCTCTTTGATCGATCCCGTCTGACAAGAAGAAGAAGATGCGTATATTAATAAATTACCGATCAATCTCGTCACTCCAATCAGGCTTCCATCTTTCCCAGCGCCATCATCGCGCACACAAGATTGAACAATCTCGGAATCTCAGTATCCTCCCGAGAGCATAATTAATTTAATCAAGCGCCTACTGTCGGACTTAGCAAAACCGCACTGGAATTTCCAATCAAAATCGTTAGCCAGAATCGACGGTATAATATACAATACATATATACCACTACGTAACGTGTAAACACTCACCGCTATGACCTCGGCTGCTCGACCCCAAAAGAAGCAAACGGCTACAGCAGCACATACACTCGCAATTAGGCGAAACTGGGTGAATCGATTTACGAGCGTTCGAGTGTCGAGAGAACCGCCAAGTTTCTTCTATACGTATACGCTTGCGCGCACAAGAATCAGAATCCACTCGTTCAGCTAGACGATCGTAGCTGTATATATCGTTCGGCAGCACACAGTAGCCTTGCCGATCGATAAGGGCAAGAATTGAGCCTGAAACGTGTAGAGGAGAAAATGAGAAAAGTATAAACGAGCGCAGATTAATCGTCGCGCGA
The DNA here is from genome assembly GCA_900474235.1 of Cecidostiba semifascia. NCBI lineage: Eukaryota > Metazoa > Arthropoda > Insecta > Hymenoptera > Pteromalidae > Cecidostiba > Cecidostiba semifascia. The sequence goes on along the minus strand of UCQR01009961.1, from coordinate 5,462 downwards.
GTCAGCGGCTGTATACTGTATATAGCAATTATAAAAAAGCCTCGTCTCGTTGTGAGCCGTGTGCGATATGTAGGCCAAGCGGTACGCGCTCCATTTGCGATGCGCGCGAGAATAATAGGAGAGAGGAGAAAAAAATCGCGAGATCCGATAATATATAAGTCGCGGAGGTATAGGTACAGAGGCAATAAAGATCGCGACACAGCGAGCGAGCAGAGAGAAATGGCTTTGCGTATACGTTATACTGCACACCTGTGCTCCGTTTGTATATTGCCGTATAAGAGCTGCAGAGCAACTGGAAGTGCTGCAGTCGCCGCGAAGTGGCTTAGAAGAGAGTATATGAATATCATAGGAATAAGCGCCGATTGTTCCAAGCGCGAAAGTTATTGTTTTCTTTCCGTTGACTTTCTTGCAAGGGTGAGTTTTACTGTTTTACTTTATACCCCGGGTCGCCGCTATACGTTCGTTAGGAATTTTCCGAATAAAACGCGAAATGAAAAATTATTGATTAAATTTCTTTTCCTTTATACACAAAAACTTTTTAACTGAAACATTACCTTCTTCTGCACGGGCTATAGAAGATTTTTTTTTTTTCATTTTCGTTGGAATTTTCCCGTCCAGCCGGCGAAAGTCGTCGTTGCCAGTCGAAAAAAAAATGGAGAATGTAGAGAAAGAGAGAGCAAGAGAGAAAAAAAGGGTATACAGCAGTAGCCGAGACCCGTCGTATAATCGAGACGACCTAACGGTATATCGATGAGGGTTGTTGTGCCTCTCGCTCATCCTTTTCTCCCTTTTCACTCGCTTCTCCTTTCTCTGCGGCTACTCTCTCTATTTTTTTTTTTCAAGGGTTAATAGAACGCGCGGCCGCAACATTTTCCACGGTCCTTTGCTTTGCGGCACGCCGGACACCGAATATTTCCAATGGCGTCGGTTAGCCGTTGCTTTCCACGCTCCATGGGATCCGGCCCGCGCTTCTTCTATTCTGTCTGATCCGACTTTCCCCGGATAGTACTGGCGACTTTCTCGTGTTTATTCCCGTTATACGCTGCTACGTTGAAGGGGGAGAGCAAATGCCCGGGCTCGCGTAGCTTTTTTTGGGGGGGGGGGGCGATTTTCGTCCTCACTGCGGACGTGACACTTTGGATTCTGAAAAACGAAAAAATATACAAGAGTTTTAGTTGGCTCTCGGGCTTGAATAATACGGAAGAAAATTTTTACTTTTTAGTTCGTGCCGTATAAGCCGAATTATATTGTCAGACGTGCGAACAAAATTAAAATTTTAATTTGAAAAAAACTATTTTAAAAGTCGGTTGATTAAACTTGGAATTTCGTCGCCATATACCAAGAAGGATAAATAAGGTCAAACCCACCTAGGACAAATCTCTCATAACAGAAAATAATATGAGTTGAAGTTTATCGTTGGCTGATGTCTCTCTGGACTCTCTGATCCCCGCCTACGTGAAATCCGTTGTTCATATCTGGGGATGTGTTAGCTTGGAGGACGGAAAATCTTGTGCTCTCGCTATATAGAGCCATCAGTTTATACGCGGGAAATCTGTTATCTCGTTTGCCGGCTGCCATTTTCTAGAAGTCATCCGGCGGGTGTTATCCTTATAGTTTCGAACTCGGTATCTATATACAGCGCAAACGAGATAGATGATGATCCACCCCTCGTCAAAGTCCTCCAGCCAATTTCGCTGATATTCTGGAAAAACCAAGCAGAGAGTCTCTCGCTAATAAAGAAATATTTGATTAAGTGACTTGATCACGGAACTTGTTGAATAAAAAACGAATCTACGTAATTTTATTTACGACGGAAAGAATCTTCGTCGCGTATATTCACGATTTCCAGGAAATAATTTGACAAAACAGATCCGTATCAAAGTTTCCACATATTTTCAGAACTCGATTCAACTTCTCTTAATTAAGCTCTCGCATCAAATTAGCAGCAGACCACCCGTACTATTCAAGCTCCACTCTGATAAACTTTCTTTTTCATATAACAATTTTCCAACTTGGAAAATAAACCTCTACACACACACACCTGCGTTGTATCCTAAATTACTTCGATTAATCAAATATCCCCGCCGGTGGATTTACCCTGGATCCTGTAAATATTTGGCTCGTATAGAGTCTCTCGGCTCAGGCACACTACACGAGTCGCATGCAGAAAGTTAGTTTACCGAGTCTTTGCGCGCAGCTCGGGTCGCTTTAATTAACGTCGAACGCCGGTTAACGACCCCCTCGGAGGCAAGTGAGCGCGAGAGTGAACTTATGAGAAGTGCTAGGCGGCGGTACGCACATACAGAGAGAGACGGTTGGGAATAACGAAGCGTTCTCTTGCTTCGTGTATACGCGCGCTCGGTAAACTAGCGCCTAATAGTCGCGCGGAGGAAAAGCGAGAAACTCATTGTTTTGCGCGGGCGTTTACTTTGAGAAGCTGAGTTACCGGAATCCTGCGAGCGCAGCTCGAAAAAGTAGAATCCAGAACGTGGTTTTGCGTCTGCTTTGCTTGCAAACCGCATCGACTGCCGTCAGGCCGTTTGAAGTTTCGCTTTCGTTGATATCCATGCGGCAATTTGTTTTTCGTGTTGATCATCTGAAAATAACGAATGTGGCTGTTAGATCTGGAATGAAGGAAATTTTACAAAAAAACATGTATGACTTCTATATAAACATAGTTATTTTTTTTTAATAAATACGCCGGAAGATATTGTGCCCTCATTCCGATGAGATTAAAGAACGTGAATAATTCAAAAGGTCTCAGAAAAATACGCGTCAGTCTATATTCCTTATTCTTGTATGCAAATATTTTATAATACAACGTAAGAAAGATTCCAGGGTAATGTCTGGAATTATAGAACACTCGCTCAAGCAGACTTTTCTATGCACAAAGAGTTACAGAGTGCGTTCTGTCGGAAAAATTCTGGATTTTTTTGCATAATCCAATTTCTATGAGAAATTCTTTGCCGAGAAATGACTTTTTGTATCAAAGTGTATGTCTTCATATAGTTCCAAGACATAAAAGTAAAAAAAACCTCACGCGATAGTATATCTTAATGAACTAGTTTTCACTCGTATCTAAGGAAGCCATCTTCCAGCTAGAAGAAACAGTTTAAAGAAAAACATACAACCTCTAAAAAAATATTTCTCATCCTATCTCCTTCTTCTCATCCACCGGATCTTGCCGTGTCCCATAAGTTTGGGATTTTAAGGTAGTCGCAGGTGACGTGGGTGGGTGCCGAGTATATAGGCGGACCGAAAAAGACTCGTTTCGCCGCGGCTTGCGTGTATGTCCTATACATATAGAGTTTGCTCATTCCGTCGGCAGAGCTGTCGTTGACAGGCTTCGTATTTTGACCCCTAAACACTGAAAAGCCATCATCTTGCCGCCGCTGTCATCCATTTCGTATGGCTGAAGGAGAGTCCGGGTGTCGCCGCTCAGCTTCCAAGCCACTCTCGTAACGCGACTTTTGTAGAACTTCCTGTCTATATACATCTTCTCTGCTCCTATCTGGCGCACAAGTTACCGAATAGCTTTATGCTGCAGGTGAGCTTCGAAGGAGTACACGAGCGCATGCTCACGCGCGAGGAAACAGAAAGTTCGAGCGAGTTGGCCGTTGGCGTCGCCGCGCGGTCTTCTTTCCTTTTAGCTGAAAAAAAAGATAGATAAGGCTGAGGGGCACGTAGAATGTGTAAAAAGTGGGGGAGATAAAAATATTTATGATTGTTGAATGCCTGCAGTTTTAAGTCTCTTTTTAAGATATAAGGAAGTTCTGTACAAATTTTGCTTTGTACATAAACATATATAAGAGTCGACATTTTATATTGACTATTGAAGCAAGATTTATGTGTACCAGAAAACTTTTAGTAGTACAGTCTCAATCGAAGAGTATTTTAGAACAATTTTGAAATATGTAAAAAAAAGTCCATCATATTTCTTAGAGCATTTTTTTTAAATTTCTGTCAAAATGGCTGAGAGAACTTATCGGTAAGGCTTAGCCATACTGCTGATTCGGAGCATCCGAAGTCTATGAATTTCAAATAAGCGCTAGCGGTTAAGATATCGCGATCAAAGTGGTTATACCTTAAACTATCGATTATGGCCGCCGGGCGATAATGCTAATGCAACTGCTCGAATGCACTCGCTCTTTATCATTCTGCTTATATTTGCGTAGAGCTCAATTTTCCTTTAAAAAATACGACCAATAATCATTTCAATAATTTTTTTCGATCAGTTTCAGTCGGCTCAAAATAATTAAATGCACTCAGCGGTGCAGGCTTATCTCGACAATTTATTTAATATCTTATTTAGCATATATAACAATAATAAACGGTTCACTTGTCAAGAAAGCAGCTTTTTCTTTTTATTTGTTCGGCTTTGCTGCTCATTACTGATTCGTATTATCTCGAGAACAGGTTTTCGAATGCTTCTATAACCGATGTCATCCTTTTGTTTTGCAGATCTGGAAATGGAGTTGACGAAAGTAGCGGCCTGGATCCTAATGGGTAAGTTTTTTTTTTTATAAAAATGTACCAATAGATAAAAATTGTAATTTTCTAAAAAATTACATAAATAATTGTTTACATCGTATTTTTTGTCGAGACATTAGAGAATATAGAATTTTTAATTGAATCTCATTTGATATGGAAAAAATAAAAATTTCTAAATACATAAATAATATAAAGCAAGTACCAGATTTTTTATTGGTGGATATCAAATATGCATCGATCGAGTAAAACAGAATTCGGAATAAAGCATGCGGAATACTCAGAAAATTCGATTTCGAAATATTTCTGTCTTGGTTGTATTATTTTGTTGCAGATTATCTGATGGTCTTACAAATGATCGGATAAATATAAAATTACGTTTCAACCTTTATTCATATAAGTATTAGAAACATTATTACCTACAATAATTATTATTCGAAAGTTTGTAAGAACGTTTCAGTATTTCTAAAGCTTACGTTGCATCCCAAATTCCAAAATATTATCAAAGGAATGGTGCAGTATCATATAATTGCGATAGCTGTCTTTACAATCTCAAAACAGTATGTGACCGAACGTCGAGCAAAACAAAAATTACAAATATTCGTTCATGAAAGAACGAAACACGCCTCGAAACTCGTTTTGTACGCATAATACTTATAAATAAAGTAGGTTGTAAGAAGAAGTGATGCAGGCCGCACGCTCAGCTACAAGATATCAAATAAGTATTTTAATCCGCAGTAAATTAGAATATCTTAGCATGCAAATCTGCGAGAAAGATCTTCGTTAGTCCCCTTCGAGATCGAGTAACCCAATCACGATCGGAACATTGGCATACAGGATGAAATGAAAAAACGTGAGAGCTTAACTCGGATGATGCGCCGAGGATTTGGAAAGACAAAGAGGGAAAAGCACAGAAACTTTCACATAAGTATACAGAAGCGAGGGCTGGCTTGCTACTCTAGTCGGTACAGAGG
>UCQR01009960.1:0-12513 GCA_900474235.1 Cecidostiba semifascia | reverse complement strand
AAGTAATCGTCTTGACAAACCTTAGTGTTTTGGGAAATCCGATCGACTACCTTTTATACAACTTTTTAGTAAAAAAAAGTTCAGTTTACGAAAAAATCTGAGATCAAAATAGTAGTACAATTAACAACGAGAAAAGTGTAATAATTATACATAACGTGAGTAAAAAAATAAAAACTAGTAAAGCAATCTAGTTCAACAACGAAAATATAAAAAATTAGAAAATAAAAAACAGGAAGAAAAACTTTAATAAACACGTTGCACTTTTCTTTGCACTAATGCATCACCTTCTTTTATCCTGTCCATCTTGTACAAAGGAAATCTTCAAGTTTACGTCGAGCTATCATAAAAATATTTTTTTCTTCCTCACTTTTTTCGCTCTCTTTCTTTTATTATTTGCAGTATTGAGCGATAATCTCTCGCTTCTGACTTCTAACTTAAGTCTCTGAGGAGAAATTTGGTATCCTTACACGTATACGCTTTAGTAGTGCAATGCAGTACAACTTGATAACTATTTAAGTTTTCTTTGTTGTCTCATTCATATCGGCTGTACCTTAATCATTCTGTAGTGTTAGTATTATCTGCATTTTGTCTTAAAGTTGAACCAATGTCTGACTAACATTAGAATGAGTGGATTACTTTCGCATTCCTTTGGCTTAAGGCAACGGAAGTATTCTATGCTACTATTGAATCCTAGTAGAAAAATGCTTACCATTTTCAAAAGTTTAACTATCTTTCTAATAACACAAACAGCTACTCTTTTAACCTACTGTTAATTATAACAATGTAAGTATAATAAAAATATTTTAATAAATGGAATTTTTCTGCTGTTCGAAATAATCGCTTGCTTTATCAAAGCAAAACTTTTTAAAGTACTTTAAAAAAGCTTTAGTATTTTTCCACTAGGGTCGTGCAGAGAAGCCTGCAATCGAGACGCGAAAAACCAAGGAAGTAGCAGCAGTTCTCACCGCAATTGAAAAACCGTAGACGAACTCGTTTCGATAGCATACAGTATTGCTCGTACCTCGCTGAGTGTGTAGGCATATCACCAGAACAACTCGTTACCTCCGGGTCTTTTGGTTGGTCCGGAGATGCTGGGTAGGCCGTTCTCAGAAGTCTTTGACGTGATTGCCAAGGAAGGTACCAAGCTCATGAGCAACCGCGGCCGCAGCCTGGTAGCCACTGGCCGTCCCAGCTGCACCAGAGTTCGTCGCGGCGGCGGCGGCAACAGCTGCGGCCAACTGTTGGGCGTGATGGTGATGGGCAGCCGCAAGTGTGTGATGGACCGAGGCAGCGACACTACTGACAGTAGTGCCGTTCGTCGAGGCATGCGAGTGCAGCAGGTTGGCCGGATGGGGAACTTGGAAGTTCCCTGGTGGCGGGGCTCAGGATAGAAGTCCTCCTGGATGACCACCACCCGCCGACAGAACTGAACCACCAGCTGAATTAGCAGTTGAGCCACCACCTGACTGCAAGCTACTCGTCACGCTATTCTGTTGCTGTCCCTGCTGATTGCCTACAAATGAAATAAAGCATGAGATGAATTGAAGACTTCAAAGAAAAAATGTTTAAACGAAATAAAACATCTGCTCACCGGCATTCTGGCTGAGTTCAGCTTTGACCCGCCTAGCAATGTGGCTCCTGGTGTGCTTCCTGAGATGATCCTTCCTGTAGAAGCCTTTGCCGCACTCGGTGCACACGTGGCGCTTCTCACCGCTATGTATCACGAAATGCAGCGTCAGCTGCTCCTTCCTCTTGAAGGCCTTCAAACACACCGTGCACACATATGGCCGCTCCGGATTATGGCTCTGCTTATGGCGCGTCAGGTGATCCTTGCGCTTAAGTCCGGCACCGCAAATATCGCAAACGAATCGTCGCTCCAGCGTGTGACCTAAAAGATGCTGCTCCAGTAGTTCGCGCTCTGGGTATGCCATGTGACACTCAGGGCAGCAGTACAGGGTCGAACCGTCTAAGGCTGTGGTTAATCTTATTTCACCTGCAATGGATATCATTTTTTATGAATATATTTTCCATCAAATCTAAATATCGTCAATCAATCAAAGATTTACCTGGTTTGGGACGAGGTTTTTTCTCTTTGGGTGCCTTCTTCTTTTTCTTTTTTTTATTGTTCGGCGACATCATGATGTTGGGCGTAGTAGTGGTAGCAGCCGCTACGGACGTCGTTGTCTGGGCCATCTCAGACTCTTTCTTGATACTTTCGGCCGAGTACTTGAGGAAGTGGTGCAAACTCAGAGGCAAGGTGCTGGCTGGCAAGTGACTCAGATAGTCGGCGACCGTTGAACCAGGGGTTGCTAAGGATTGCCAGGTGGCCGGCATCGATGCAGGCGTCTGCGTGTGCGCGTGCTGCTGATGATGCTGTTGTTGCATGTAGTCCTGCTGATTGTTGCCGTTCGTTGTTGCCTCGCCGTTCGTGCGTTGTTGCTGTTGCTGCTGCTGCTGTTGGTGTTCCTCTGCTGCCTGCTTTTGCTTATCCTTGTTGTTTTTATCCTTGGCATCCTGCAGGAGATTGCAGACATCCTGTTGATTTATAGAATCCATTGTCTACAGAATGAGAGGTGATTCGATGTGAGGGAAGACACACACCCATACAGAACATGCAGTAATTGGTCAATGAAGTGATCGAATGAGCGAATACAAATGGGAATGTTGACAGGGTGAAATTTTTCATGCAATCGGTTGAATGATTAACCAGAAATTTGAATTCACAATTTTGACAACTAAGAAGGCATTCCAAAAAGTTTGCATACCTGGTGATAAGAGCGTTTCTCCTGCATACTGGGAGAATTGGAAGGTCTCTGCTGCACCCCCTGAGCCTGCGAATAGGGCACGTTGGAGTAGTGGTGAACATTGCTGTTGGAGTAGGCTGCTTTGTTGTTCATCATCACTTGGGACTGGCTTTGGACACTGTTAGCCTCTGTCCTGTACTTGCTCACAACTGGCACTCCTATGGGAGGCTGGTTTGGAAAGTGATTGCCGTAGCGTCCACTGGCACCCCCCGAGCCCTCTGTTGTGAACTGGTGGATACTCGGTATGGTACCAGGAAAGTGGCCTCCGAATGGCGGGAAATTCATTGCAATGTGTCAATCAGATACCTGAAAATATATTAAAAATCAGTATCAAAATAATCAAACATTAATAATTTGCAAGAATTTAATTTTTATTTTTTTACAATTAAAATTATATGAAATAGAAGAACTTGAAGACACGCGCACTACAGTTAACATCGTTCGAGGGGTTGTGCATCAGTCGCCCCCGCGTCGATAACTATATAACCCCTTTAACCTATCATAAAACATATAAAGAGGCTCATCTCACTCGCGTCTACAAACATCTCTTTTCGCAAAACTTGCTCGCTCTCCTCTCACCAAAAACACTTACACTTCCTACACTCAAAAATGAAAATCCGACGATTCCTAGCAGCTCCTAAGAAAAAGCGTGGGCGTCCGGCCCGGCGGAACGATGCCACCCCTGCGCGGTTTACACACAAACTTACGATTAAATCGGGCCCGGCGAGGAGGACGATACTGCCCGGTTCTCTCCATGTTCCGGGGAAGTCTAGTTTCTCTCTTATTCTTTTTTTTCTGCACTACACCTGCGTGGCTGCGGACGTCCAAATGGGCAGAGTCGCAGGGCCTCCCCTACCTTCGCCCGGGTGCGCGCCTACACTTTCTCGCGGCGGCGGCGGCGGCGGCGGCGCTGTACAGTGTAATATATACATACACAATGGGACTCGTCTTGTGTATATGTGCACGTATACACACATGCGAGTCTCGACGCTTATCTTCTCTCGCACGCGTTCTTTCTTTCTCGCCCTTATGTATTCCCCTCGTATGTTATATATGTATATGGACGTATGGAGACTCTTTGTTATATACTCTATTTTATTCTGATACTGCAAACGTGGTTTTGTGTCGATTGTTTTTGAGGAGTCTTTGATTCTGCTCTGACCCTTGTGTATTCGCCAGATATATCGATGCTTTTTAGGCGGTCTCTCCTCCTCCTCCTTCTGTTTTTCGACTGTAGTCCGCTGCGTCTGACTCTATCCTTAGATTGAACTGTATATGTATTATTGTACGTATGAGTGTATTACCAATGCGATGCTGTTACTACTGAAAATTCAATTTTCCGACTAGCTCTTTACTACTGAAACGCGTTTATTCATCTCTATGTGCGCAAAAAATTATGTAACACTTATTATTAGATTAAATTAATTTTTAATAAAAATTTCTAAAACTACTAATTTTATGATGATAAATAAGTTATCTTGTACATCGCGACTATACCTAGAAGTACACCTATAAACCAAACAAAATCAAACGCGCGAATTTTTTGTCGTCAAACGGTGAGGCTCTCCACACGCTCTCTCTTATTTTCTCTATATATACATACAGCCTCTGCGAATCCAAAGGGCGCAGAATAGTGTACACATATATACATATAGAAAGGGGATAGAAAGGGAAGGGTACGTATACATGCAGAAAGGAGCAGGAAAACGACGGGGGCGAGTCGTGCTTTTCGCGGGAGGATGATCGCCGGTGGAAGGGCAAGAGACGACGAAGACGACAACGACGAAGCACGGGGGGAGTACACAGTTACACACAGTGCGAATTGTGAAATCGAAGGATGCGTGCTCGGATGCGTGGGTGTGAGAGAGAATGGCTCGTTGGGGATTAGGTTCCGATTCCGGATGATTTTTCGCTTTTGGTGGACACTTTTTACACTTACTCGATCGGAGTTCGACTCGTTTATAGAAAGAGCGCGATTCACGTTATTATACGTAATAAGATTCTTTTATTTATTTACGATAAAAAAAATGACTCAATCGCGAGCTAATCCCTATAATAATCGTCGTACTTATGAATCATTTGTCGAGCTATCTTATATTTACGATCGTCTTTTACGCAGACATGCACACGTACAATAACAACAAACAATAACTATCCCATATAATATATTCCAGCCCCATCGTTCTTCAAAAGCGGTCAGTAGTCGGTGCATCGCACCCCTCCTCGACGGGGTAGATACACACACCCTCCACCCCCGCATTATTCGCGCAAGAGTCGACCGTCTCTCCTCTCTCTCTCCCCTATATTATAACACACAACCAACCGGCTATATATGTATATATGCATATACAATATATACATACGTGCAAAAGCACACAGATACACGATGGAAGGAGAGAGAGAGAGAGGAGGAGGCAGTCGATACCGGCTTGGCGAAATCGCGCACGCGAAAATTCAAGCATAAAATGGCCGGCTGGCAGATATTCGCACGCCGGCGGCGGGCCCCTTTCTCTTCTCTCTCCCCCCGTCTTTGTTCGCGAAAAAAGGGCGCGCGCAGACGACCAATTTTGAGGTTAGGTCCCGCGTCGTCGCCCTTCGCGTGTCCTGTTACCTCACATGCATCCCTTTCCTGTTCGAAAAATCTCCCAGCAACTTCACTTTTATCCACGAGCTTTAAAAGCTCGAAATACTGCAAGCTCTCCCTCTCATACATAAAAAACACACTCGCTCTCCCACTCTCTGGACGGCCGTGTTTACACTGGTCATCCCTCCGCGCGCCAGACATGCACCTGATCTATACATGCATAATAAGTATACTTACGAACCATTTATGTGAGCAGTGTAAAGCGAGACTCGTGTCGTCCTGTGCTGTAATCTCTTCTTGCGCACTAATACGTATAGGTTTATATATAACATACAGGTGTACGATAAAAAATGAAGTGTAAACAAAAGAGAGACGGAGGTGCTGGCCGCGAGGGGAGAGAAAGAGGAGCGAGTGGCGGCGGCGGCGGCTCTGTGATGATGTGCTGCACCGACTGCCTATCAGCCGCAGCGCCACCGCCGAGAACCCGAAAAAAGCGCGTCCGCACGCGCAGCGTCGCCCGAGTTGCAGGACACGCGACGAGTGGGAGGAAGGGGATATATGTATATATAATAGGCTGACGTCTGATGCAGACGAACACTTGTGCGATGGTTTGGAGTAGCAGCTGACACCTGTACATTGCAGTACTTATCTAATTTTTTAGGGGAGCGAGGAGATTAATCGTATATACTTATGAATGCATTTGTTCGGTGGGAGTGATTTTTTTTTTTAAAGTTTCGGGTTTTGTATTGGGCTGCAGGTTTGAGGGTTTTCAGGAAAGATATAATCAACGAATCCCTTCTTTATCATCTGCCAAATTCGCCGGCACTCGATAAAAAACACGATATTCAGCAGCCGGTCGCTTCTGCGTATGTGCTTTGATCGTCGTTATCTCATACAGGCAACTTTGAGCTTTTTGAACTCGCGCATATTATTATAGTAGGCTTAGGTATTTTGAACTATAAAAGCTTACAGTGAATACTCGTACTTCTTACAATATCCTCATTTATTTCACTATAAATCGCACAAAATCAATTTGACATTAAATTATAGTACAGCTACTGTTAGACAAAGCTGCACAGTCAAACAATAAATGACAAAAATTATATACAAGCTGCTCGGCAACCGATTGTATTAATATTATATAAAAAGTATTCTGACATTCAATTTTCAAAATTCAAATTTTCACGATGCACCAGGTATCATAGTACTAACGCACCCGTTAGCCGCGTGCTTCACCAGGTTAGCCTTTCTCGCAAAGACTCTCCCGCAGACTGTACAAATCGAGGCAATTTTATTTCTATCATGATGCATCATGTGCCTTGTGAGCTGACCCTTCGTGACGAATTCTTTTCCACAGGTCTCGCACTTGTAATCTTTGATGTTCGAGTGTTTCATGCGTTGATGAAGCTGCAGATGTTCCCGACGCTTGAAACGCTTGTCGCATTGTTCACAGGAATAGGCGAACTTATAGAGGAACAGATCATCCGTGTGTTTTTCGAATTGATGACGCTGCAGGTGTTGCCGTGTTCTGAATATTTTGCCACATAATTCGCAGAGTTGAGATGGTTGAGATCGGTATCGTTTTTGTCGTGAGGTCAAAGGAGTGTTATTGTTGAGGTCGGTTGATGGTTTTGAGTTGGTGACGGCTTCCGGCGAGGTCGCTGCTGTTTGTGATCTGAAATTGATTGTATATCGATGGAAAAAGTTATCAAGATAAACGTTATGTTTATTATTTACTTTGAAAGAGAACTTTACAAGAGAAAATCGGTAACGCTTGAGCTTTCGTTATATAACACGTGTCATCAGTAGTAACATGCTAGGTTTGGTAAGGCTCGATTTACTCTTATAACACAGTTCTTTGTGTACTTACATATCCATGAACTGCGAAGAATTGCTATTTTCCACGCTAGATGTTACAATTTCATGCTCAGCATTTCTCGATAGATTCTCCTCTGAATTATCCAACGTATCCAATGAATTCTGCAATTTGGTATCTTTGGGACGAATCAGCAGAAATTCTTTCAGAAAGTCTTGCATATCGTCGTCAGAAGTTTGTATCATATTTACATCGTCATTAGTTGTGTCTACAGAATAGTCGAAAATAATATCAAATGATTTTTCTTCATCCACATCATCTGTTAAAATATTTCCATAACTTATTTCCGAAAAGTCTGCCGTCAAGATCGGAGAGATCGATATAAAGCTTTCGCTTTCTTCGTTGTCCAAATTTTTTGAAATATTTTCATAACTTATATCCGAAAAGTCTGTCGTGGAAATCGAATAGATCGGTGCAAAGCTTTCGATCGACGACGTGTCGAAAATTTCACTAGCCATATTTTTTTATTAATTTTTGGTTCACTTGTAATTCTAGTTATTCGACGTTTAACACACAATGACGGAAAATACAAGTATCGACGATTTAAAATTTTTCAGCTCTGCACCGGTCAGAAGCTGAAGTAATACTGATGTACAGAAGAGACAGTGTTTGATTATTTACTTGGATCTCGAATGATCACAGAAGTCAAACGTTAAATGTAAACATTATAAGAACGGCTTGGACTTGGATTTCAGGAATAATTATGGATGAACAATTTTAAATTGTAAATTAAGGATGACCCTATATTAAATGTTTAATAAATAAAAAGGAAATCTCAAAAAATGTTTATACAAAGAAGCTTTCTAAAATAATTGTTTGTTCTTGTTTTGAAATTGTTGGAATATTGCGCTATATATGAGTTTAGCTTAACTGTGTGTTCAATTTTACAATGCCACATGCTAGGCTGCGAGGTGGTGCATCGGAGTAGCAGTCCCCCAGGACAGCAACCCACAGCCATAAAAGAAGAAGAAGAAGAATGCCACATGCTATAGCAAAAATAGAGAGAAAGAAACTATAGTTTATACATGCGTAAACGCCCAAAGACCTCCGTCGAGTATTTTAGTCTCACGTGAGCGTCTCACTAAAGTCACGCTTGAACTAATTAGACGTGATTCCTTCAATTTATATGAGTTCAAAATATATGAAAGTGATTTGTTTGTTGAACAATTGCTGTTTAGTCAAATATCCCTTTCCAATAGAAATATTATATTATTATAAAAAAATAAAAAATTATCTATGACTCACTGTTTAATCACGTCAAATAAACAACCTCTAAGGAACCCCCCTAATTGCTTTATCATTCGCGATATAAGCTGAGTAATTACATATCTGTATCTGATAACATTTCAGTATTCGTGTCAGCTATATACGCTGAATGCATCAGTTAAATTTGTCTCGGCTGTACTTAAGCTTCTGTTGCAAAAACGATAATTGTGTGCTCTACCGTCGCAGGTTTGCTATTTATTTTTTGCTTTTCTAAGAATCGCCATAAACACTGCTACAGTCATAATATATTCGCAGGTCGTTTCAAAACTTTACCTATAATCATGTATTCAGTCTTACTCTCCCTATCCGTCATCCTATGTCTTATCAGTGAACCCTCCAAATCTCTCCGTATTTTAGGCATATTTCCCATGAACGTAAAAAGCCATTTCGTCACATGCGGAGAACTGATGCAGGGCCTTGCAGAGAAGGGTCATCGCGTGGACGTGTACAGTCACTTTCCCTTGAAAAATCCAAAGCCGGCTAATTACACGGATTTCAGTCTCGACGGCACACTAGCACCGGTGACCAACAATCTGACCTACGATATTACGAGTCTCACCACTGCGACCGATGCAATAGTTACTTGGCTGGAACTAGGAGGAAGACCCGCTTGTAAACTTATGGAGCTTCCGATTTTTCAGAAATTGCTTCGCGAACCACCGAAAGATCCTGCTTATGATCTTGTTATAGTAGAGGTGAATGGCGCGTGAATTATATTAATAATTATTATCATATGTTATATAAACTCTCCTCCCAGGTATCTCTGGCGAACTGCTACATCGCATGGGGCCGACACCTCAATATCCCGGTGATTGGTATCGTAGCTCCTCTTCTACCAGACTGGCTTCACAATCATCTCGGCAATCCGATCAACTTGGCCGCTGAATCGAGTTCTTTCGCTCCGTTCGCCGCTCCGAAGAGCTTCTACGAGCGACTGAAAAATTTCTACATCTTCCATCATCTCAGATTGTCGTTTAATCATTACGTGCGACGTCAGGACGAGTATGTGGCGAAATTCTTCAGTGACGATTATCCAAACTCGGTCGAGTTGCAAAAAGATCTATCGCTGGTTCTCGTCAATCATCATCCAGCTCTTAGTGGACTGAGGACGTTTGCTCCGGCAGTTGTACCGATCGGCGGTCTACACATTGTTGATCGCAATGAGTCCTTAGCGCAGGTCTGCGTTTTGTGTATCAAGTGTATTGATTTTATAATGAAAGTATACTTTTTATTTTAGGAGCTGCAAGAATGGTTGGATAAAAGCGAGCACGGTTTCATTTACTTTTCCTTTGGCTCTATGATCCGAATAGAAACGTTTCCGGATCACATGCTCGACGCTTTTTATAAAACATTTAAGAACATAGCGCCGCTAGGTGTGCTTTTGAAAATTTCAAGGCCGGAAGAACTGCCGACAGGAATGCCGTCGAATGTTCTCACTCAATCTTGGATACCACAAATTCAGATCTTGAGTAAGTTCGTTCCAATTTAATTTCGAATGTCTGACCATACGACTATTCATTTTTTTCAGAGCACAAGAAGATCAAAGCTTTTGTTACGCACGGTGGTCTAATGGGTACGCAGGAAGCAGCTTGTTATGGTGTACCCATGGTCGGAGTGCCTTTGATAAGCGATGAACTTTTCAACGTGGAAAATTGTGTTCGTAAACGGATAGCCGTTAAAGTTGATTTGAAAGAAGTGACAGAGAGGACGTTGACCCGAGCTTTGCGAAAAGTTTTGGATAATCCTTCCTATAAGTAAGTAGAAGAAAATATATTAATAATAAAATTAATACTATTATAAATGAATGGCTTAAAATTTAGACGGAATGCTGAAGAAATTAGTAAAGATTTTAAGGATGTGCCTATGACTCCAATGGACACAGCTGTGTTTTGGATCGAGTACATTGCCCGACACGGCAAAAACGCACTGCGATTGTCCATCGTAGATATGCCGTGGTGGCAATCTTCTCTTCTCGATGTGTATAGTTTTATTTGTATGGTATTCATCTTGACGATATTCATCATTAAAATAGTATACAAAAAATTAGCGAGAACCATGAAAATGAAAAATGACTGATTGTTTTTATATGAACTTTTGAAAAACACTTGTTTCTCACGAGAACGATTCAGTTGAGATCGATATAGTTGTATCGATGGTCGACGATGATGAGAGAATAAAGCTAGATTCGTCATGCGAATGAAGCGTAGGAATTCCGGACTCTCACTATTAAAGTAACTAAAGCCGATTGTCACGATGCAGCAAAAAAACTACATCCGACTGGAACAGCAGTAACAGCCGTCTCTTTTTTGACTTTGTGAATGATGATGCAAGAATCAACGCAGTCGATATAGTGCCACGTACCGCTACCGAAGCTGGGATTACACATCTATGTACATAGCAAAAATGACATTTGAAATAAACATTTTTATTTTTACTTCGACTATTACTAAATATTTGAAATATTTATGTACACTAAATGTATCTAATAATACTGAAAATATAAAAAATACTCGAGTACATATTTTTTGGTACTTTTAACTCTTTCAAAGTTAAAATTTGTTACTTACAAAACAGACATCTTTTATTTCTGTTACACGACTATATTAAATCGCTCCCCAAGTCATCATCTTTATTTGATTCTGCATTTAAGGAAAATACTTTGCTTAAATCTACAGTAGAGTAAGCATTGGCATCAATTTGGTCTAACATAAATTCTCTCAGTCCAGTGTAAACGTCCATCATTTCTTGCGAAGTTAACAGACTCAAATCTAAAAACATAACATTGTTCTTTCGTTCATTATTTCGGTGTACCACTATGTTTCGAATTAAAAAAAAAGATCGAGTGTTTACCCTGACATACGGCTTGATCCAGCGTGAAAGCATTGACGAAAAAAGTTAGCTGATTATGTAGATCTATTTCGTTGTACTAAAATATTTAAAAAAATGTAGTCAAACATAACATAATAATAAAAGCAGTCACTCCATAATTTATCATAATACATACTTTTCTATAACGTTTACCATCAAAACAATCATAACATTTTATTAAGCCGTTAGAATCCATGCTAATATATTTTTTGCTATTGCAACACAATGGATTACTGCATTCTATTTCTCCAGTGTAATACTTATCAACACATTTTCTTATTACCAATTGTAGCTTATTTTGGATCAAATATGGATATTTCCATGGGGGAGTGTTGCATTTTGAATTAGAACACATCGCTAGCGACGGTCGACATCCGCTTGTCTAAATGTGTAAATAAAAATGTTGTAATGTAATGTTATAGGTTACAGATTTTTAATATATATTTTATTTATATGAGATTTTACCGTAGAAATAACAGAATTTTTTATTTCATTTTCAGTATTGCAGTCTCGACAGTTAAATTTCAAAGACACACAATTTTTTTGTCGACTATCACGCAATGATAAAGGCACTTTCCCGTCTCGATCCTCATTGATTAGTTTTGGTTTATAGAAATCTGCTATTCCTGTGATCAATTATTAATTTATATTTAAATATTTAATTATACACTTACAAGCTTTTCAAGTGATATATAGCATACCCAAACTTTGTGCAATCAATATATCCTCGATCCCTTCTATTGGGTCGCAAATTTTGAGAATAATAGGAAAAACTTGATACAACAAGTAATAAGTCACATCGATTTTAATTTGGCTATTTGTTTTTAACTCTTCAACGTGATAAGCTCTCTCCAGTGGTTTTCTTGCGGTATTGTCCTGAAAAATAGGATATTTTTACACTTTTAAGGGGTGCCAAAAATTTAATTAAAAAATATATGAATACAAAAATTTTACTTCGCAGATAATATACGATATCACATCTCCCGCCTTCCACTGTCGAGCGTTGATTTTATTCAGCCTTTCTGCTACAAGAACGTGCGGATGGTTCTTGTTTGTATACTTATCCGGATCTTTAGAGAGCGTTTTGGTTATTTCTAGCGAAGACAATGGTAATT
>UCQR01009959.1:0-12539 GCA_900474235.1 Cecidostiba semifascia | reverse complement strand
GGCGATAACATTGTTCTAAAAGTAGACTTTGTTTTTTCAATTACACTTCTATTTTATGGTAAAAAAACTATTATCATTGTATTCAACAACTTTTATAAAAGACAACTTAATTTTACATGTATTTTTTTTATTGTTAAATTATCTAATGTAAGGACTTCCACTATTAAAATATACACCAGTTCTGCATCGCAACCTCATTCGGTTTTCTAAATCACTTATTCTGTTGTTCAAGTGCTGAATTTTCCTCGTTTCAAATTCATACAGTTTTACTTTATTTCGTAATTCATAGATCTCTTGTTGCATTAATTGCTGAAAAAAGTATTTTTTTTTTTTCAAATACAATTCTGCCTTACATATAAAAGAATACTGAAATATCATTTTGTTACCATATTTTGAATGCTTCTTCTTATCTCATTGATGCTATCAATAGCTGCACCAATCCTTGTGGCTATCTCATTCGTTTCAGTTTCTCTCTTTTTCCCTTTTGCAAGTTGCTGTAAAATAAA
Source organism: Cecidostiba semifascia (assembly GCA_900474235.1). NCBI lineage: Eukaryota > Metazoa > Arthropoda > Insecta > Hymenoptera > Pteromalidae > Cecidostiba > Cecidostiba semifascia. Next base: position 12,033 of record UCQR01009959.1, on the reverse strand, counting down.
TGATTGCTTTTATGAAATGCCAAAAGCAGTAGTAGTTTAACTATTCGTTGCGACTAAAAATGTATTAAACCATATTGGTAAAACGTTACATCTTTTTTAAATAATTTTTTTAATTATATGAGATATTTGATTCATCCAGTATAGCAAGCGCAGTCAAGATTCGCAAACTTGAAGCAAAAATGCCCTGCAATCACGCTATCTATCTTCCAATACAATAAAAACTAATGAAAATAGCTCGACAAAATGCTCGTCCCAATTGTCATACCTTTTCCAGTTTGATGAGCCTCCGGAGTAGCTCCTCGTAAGTGCTCTCCTCCTCGGCATCGCCAACCTCGTTCTCGGTATCTGCAACGCAGAAGCAAAACACAAAGAAATCATCCGCTGAAACCAATTCTCCTTCTTTTTTGCGCAGTATAATAAAACGCGCTCTTGGGACGAGAAGAGAGGAGGTGGAGGAAAACCGACTAAAAAAGCGCCAAAATAAAAACAGTAAACACCAAGAGCAGCGAGAATAAAGCTGCGCGAGTGGAGAGGCAAAGCGGAGACATCGAACTTCGTATATACTTCGGCCCCCCGGAGACTTTAAAGATAGAATTTCCCTGGAATTCGCATTCGTGGTTTCGCGCGAGAACATAATACCCACCGCGTAGTACAGGCCGCCTCGTGGTCGTCGTCGTTGTCTCCTCGAAGTCCTCTTCCAAATCTCGTGCCTCCAGTGCAGTGCCGTCGCTATCTATGAATTCAAAGCAATAAAGACTCTTTAATTTGTGAATATGCTATTGAAGCAATGTACGGATTAGTGGTTGATCAGTTCTATATTATTAAGAGAAGCAGTTGTATGTATCGAACCGAAATTATTCGGATTTTTTACCGCCAACTTATTTGACTCAAAGTGTGTAAAAATGCAGTGACGAAGGAAATTGTTGAATTGAAATAAAACTTAAGTGTTTAAATACCGTTCTTTCGACACGATTGGCGATCGGGTTGCAGTTCATATCCACTTCTGCAGTAACACTCGTAACTGCCAGGTACGTTTCTGCATATTTGACCGCATGGTTTTTCCGTCATACATTCGTCCACATCTGCGAAATACAAATATAGCAGTTTTATTTTTAGAGTATACTTGTATATCTTTTAGAATTGTTCCCGGAAATCAAGAATATTCTTATATACGAAACATTCAGTATACATGCTGCAATAATTATTATTCTTCCAACAACGAAATTGTAAAATCAAAACGTGATGGATTTCGATTTTTTAAGACGTAATCGTGTTGCCGATTGATAACTGAAATCAATTACAGGCTAGTGTAAAGCATCAGTGCTACAACTAAGGCTCTCGATCGACTATACAGCATCCGCAGAACGAAATATCTATTCGACTTGGATACAGCGGCAGGAGCCGTTGTATGCCAATCGAATTAACCGATCTCAGGAAGCTGTGCTTCTACAGCTAAATCGATCTCGAATCGGTAATTAGAGCACCATTCTATGTGTACTATACGCTCGAGATAGCCGTGTAGAATCGGTGTAACAACTTAAATTCCACGTGCAAGATTTAAGCAGCGGATATATTTCGAATTGGATTAGAGATTCGTAGTAATTTATTACACGTTTTTCCGTTCCGAATTATACATTTTCATGAATAATAATACTGCCATAATTGCGCAGATCTAAGTATATATTTTTTCAATAAATTAGTAATATATTCAAAATATTTCATATAGAAGACAGAAAAGAAAAATCGCACGAAAAAAAAGTATTGTAAATCAACGACGAAATGGAAAGAAGGTCAAGGGTCCAATTAAAACTGGCTAACGACAATAGAGACACGCGCACACGCATCGATCGATACTCCGACGCGTAACTCTTTCGTCGTCGATCAATCTAACGCGGCTGTATAGACGCGGCAAAGAGGCAAGCACACGAGAGCGCGCACACTCAAAACTGCTTGATGATCATCGTCGATGTATAGCCGAATCTCCGCTATACCCGAATAACCATTTAAAGGGAATTCTAGATTGTCCAGTACCTACTCTATCCGCCTCCGCTAAAATTGCAAAATAAAGCGAAATACTCATTCGCGAAAGCTCTATGAAATGATGCAATCCGGGTCAATTATCCAATAAAAGAAACGCCTCTCGAATAATCATTCCCGAGCGAAACGCGTCTACAGCTGCAGCTGATTCATGTCCCGATCTCTGGCATCGTACATACCTGCACATCCTCTTCTCTATAGCGTATATACACATCCCGGCGAGTATACGCAGTTCAGCAGGCCATTAATCTCGAGATGCTCTCTCGCGAGCACACGGAATCGATCATAAATAGGCGAGCCTGAAATTAATTGATTGCCGCTATCGTGTACGCCTACGTATAGAGTCATATAGATATGCATACATAATGTTCTTTTTGACGAAACTATATCGAATTATATTATAATATGTGACGCGCCGATCACTATACGGAGATTTTAAATTCTTATACGATTTACGATGTGCGGTTTGAATGTATTAGGCATGTTTATATACAAAGTTCGTACAATAGGGAGCTATAATTAAGTTGCGGGACTCGCGAGAGTGCGCGTGTTAGTACCTGCCACATATCGCAAACTGGATTATAAATTATCCCTTGTCAAAGTAATCCGAAATCGGGATACGTCTATAACTCCTATCTGATTGTATTATAATATGCGAAAGCTTTATTTTCCAACGAGTTTTTTTATCGTTAAACTGATGATAATTAAATTATTGAAATGCATCTCTATTGTTGATTTTCACAGCGCGTCATCAACAAATTTAAAAAAAAATATATAAAATATATAATAATAACTACTACATTCTCATAGGTACATACATATAACTATACAATAACCGCGGATCCCGCGAGCTTTCGCTCTTCAGTAATCGCCGACTCTATATACACTGCAAAGCTGACGGTCTTGCTCGCTTTGTCGGCGAGACTTGATGGGAAATTCTCCGCGAGCTTAATGCGATTTTCCTCAAGTTCGCCCTCCAACTACATAGTAGCCTCTTATATACAATCTCTCTCTCTCGCTCTCTCACCTATTTGGCAGTAGTTGCCGGTGAATCCTTTGGGACAGGTGCATCTACCGGGCGACGAGCAAACTCCTCCGTTCTGACAGGATGGCGAGCACACGGCTGAAAGCACAGAATAATGGGAACAGTAAGCTTGCAGCGAATTCTCGCTTTGGCATCAGATGAAGTTGCGAAGCGAAAAATTAATCACGTACGCTTTCAAGCATTATATACAAAAGCTTGCATTTATAACCGTGTTATATAAACGAAAGTGTGCAATTCGATTCATTTTCCATTCTTTTGTCACAAAAAAAATTATTGAAAAATTTCATCGCGCGGCACGTGTGTTTAAATCAATCAGCCGATTTAACAATACACAATAATAATCCGACTCCGAAAATAATCGACGTTCGTTCACATCACATTGCACAACGCGAGAAAGCCCCGAAGGCAGCATCATATTCGAGAGCTGCGTGAGTATATCAGTAACAACAACATTACACGCACTGCATGTGTGGATGTCAGATTTATCTGTGCAGCAGAAAGGTATATGCGCTGCAGGGCTCTCACTTACGTTTGTTGCAGCCGAAGCTCAGTCGTGTGACCTGCGTCCAGCCTGGACAGCAAAGGAAACCGGACGGCTGCAGATCCGTGTAAGCCAGCCTGTGGATCAGACATCAGAGAGCAAGAGTTAAGCATCGTTACATTGGCTTGTCGTATATGTATCGGCATAAAGGGGAGAAAGGCGGAATGGCAATGATCGATTACAAGACACACCGGGTTCCTACTGCTGTATACTATATATAAGCAATCGCATTCATCGATCGCGTTATTTCGTGGGCGTTCGTACAGTGCTGTAGCCAAGGCTTTTGAACAATCGGCTTGCGACGATGCTGGCTGATGCTGAGGTTGCTTTGATCGCCATATTATGTAGATCCGTTAAGATGACGAATGGGTGTAATTGGTTTGTGCGGCTGTTCGCCTTGTTTTTACAAGGAAGTATTTTTTTTTAAATTGAATTTTGATCGCAGCTTGATGCAGGTCGTCTCTTTCATTTATACGGTCTTTTATAAGGAAGTATATACTGCGGTATAATTATATAGATAATATTCAAGTAAACGGAATGAAACGCGAGTTTAAGGTCATATTACCTGGGTTGACGATTCGTATGATGATGAAGCGCAGAACTAGCCTCCGAACCACTCGAACATACCCTTCTCCTATAACATAAAAAATGTATTTATTAATATAAGGTGTAAAATATCGATTGAACGAATGATTGAATTCTATAAATTTTTAGAATATTGAATTTTTTGTCTATAGTATAGTATTATTAACGTTTTGTTTTCAACCGTATAGGTATTATAGACAACTAAAAATAAATCACTAATCTTAGATTTGGATTACATCGTCGCCAAAACCACGTTTAACAAGTTTAAATATTAATCAGTGGAAAATCCAGATTGTAAAGTAAATAATGAAAAACAAGTCAATATATACATTTTCGAGATATCACGTTTCGATAAATCACGATTATAATAGTGGGTACTCATCGCCCAGATGCGATTATTTCTTTTCGTCGATTCGATTTAGAATTTTTGGACGATATCCAAGAGATTTCGTGCTGTGAACGTGATTTTTGTATTATACAGGGTTTCCTCGAGATGGCGGCGTCATGAGAAACTCACAATATTTTGAAATATCAAAGCACTTTAATTCAATAACAGAACAGAACATTTAAAATCATTAGATACAAAAATAGGCTCAAAACATGCGTTAAACACCAAGAATACAATATATACATATGGGTATAGTCTCCCTTTTGAAAACATCATCCTATAATATGTATAAACAGTAGTTCAAAAAATCTCTGCGGTGCCAGCTATCATCCCTTTTCTTTGAAAACCTGTCACTTTACCCTCTTATATCTCATCGTCTTCCCTCAAAGGATATTAAACGCGTCAATATATAGCGGTAGCACATCAAAGAGTATAAGTATAATCCGATCCGCTCTCGCGCGCGCATCACACACATATTCTCCCGATAAGACCTACAGGTACTTGCAAGACTCACTTGCGTTTCGTCATCGTCACACGACGGCAAAATTGCATCTCGTCCGCGGCATGTCGCTGTCGTACCGAGGCACACAACGCGTTAACCATCTCGACGAGTGAACGCGTGCAAAAGTGTCGGGAGCTCGCGAGGTAGTGGTGCATATGATGTCAGTGCATGGACCTGGTTAGAGCATGTAAGTGGACGATATGCGTGTCATTTATACGATTCGCGAATCGCAGTGTGAGGTATACAGATACATGTTCGGATGTCTGATGGAGGATGTAGAAACGGTCTGTTTGTTTTAGAAACTCTCGGAGTCGACAGTGATTCTCGTGTGTTGCAAGGACTCTCGTATACTTACATAGACTTGTAATTCTCTCTGCGAGAGTAGCATGGATAGACATGCGGCGTTGCGCTATACTAATAAAACACTACGTCGTTTTATTGCGCTTGCGAATATCACGCGGAGTGTTCGTTCTGCATTTTTATTGGATTCGTTTTATATGAAATGTATACACACTCTAACGAAATATAAAGTTTAATCAAAACAGTTGCACCTTACTCAAAAGAACAATCAACAGCAGCAGCATTCTAATATATACGCGCAAAAATTCTATTTAACAAAAAGCGGCTAATTTTTGTATTAACATAGCAAATTAGCAACAGCCTCGCACACACGACCGGCGTAGATAAGAGCTTTATAGTCGTATGTAGCAGAAGCTGCATCGCCGCGGGCTAACTCGTTTTCTCTCATTCTCTGCATCTGCATTTGCGCGCGGATATCCATCCTCGCGAGATACTCGTCGCGATTCTCGTATATAGCCAAGTATATAAACCGCGTGGCAGGTGCAAATTAGCTGCAAGGTCAGTGCGTATATACGAGATTAAGCCCTTTGAGCAGAGATCTTCGTAATAAAAGCGTGAAGAAAAAGGGAGCTGATTATACATACGATTCATTATGTCGAGTGCACATGCGCGAGAACTTGTTTCGTGATGTGATATCTCTGCTGCGCTTTTATTGCTAGATAATTCGCGTTGAAGAAGTCGTTCGCGTTTCCGGTCTTATATCTTCGTACTCTCTTTCTCTATTTGAGTTTATTTTTCAGTATACACTTAATTTGTGCGTTGAATCTTTCATCCCTTTCGTGTTTTTTGCGATAAGGTCAAAGTTTTATTCTCCTAATAATACTCTAATATACTGTCGCATTCGTCGCTGAAAGGCATTATCGTGATCGTACGCACGAGAGACATATAGCTATATAAGTAACATAATAGCGGTAGAGAAAAGAAAGGAAAATTTTCATAATCAAAGAATTTAATTTCACTTCACGCCGAGTAATAATGGCTCGTATAAAGCAGAATCTGCGAGCAATCGCATAAAACGGCCGTATAAACCCTAATGAAATGCTGAATAAATCGAGGGTAAACTCGCGCCTATCTCAGCAAGCACACACGTTACGTACAAAATTATTCACGAAACACGACGACGACGACTGCTCCTAAAATCCTGATGATGCCGTGGAGCTGCGCGACGTAAATTTCTTAGAGCAGCTATAGCGCACGTGCTTATATACGTTGTTCTCAAAATAGCGCGTCCCGGCAAATCTTTCATATTATACTAATTAAAAAGAATCGAGTTTTGAAAGCAGAGCGTAAATAATTTACACCCGCAGTGGCGCACTACCATGCGCGGCCCTTAATAATTCATGGAATTCAGAATCTGGGTCAAAACTGCCTCCTCTATAATAGTTCCCCGTTTCAGACTAGAACCATCATATACGAATATATAGTTAAAACAGCACGAGCCAATGAGAAAATTTTAAAGGTGCAACACGAGAAATTATATCAATTAAAAGAGTAGCCTAATTCTTCTTTTTTATTTTCTTTTTTCTTATCAAAACGAATTCAGAGACGGAAATAGAATCTCGAACCCAAGTCCCGGCGTGCAATAACCCGTGAGCGCACATCAGGTCACTGTGATCCGAGCCCTGGCGAATGAACTCCCGATGGCGCGGACGCGCGCGTATACCTAATTGGCAAAGATTACCCGAGGGAGATATATTGTAGCAAGCCGTGTGAGCTATCCTAGTTCATTATTGACTGATTGAAAACTATTAGCTGTGTATCGGGGTCGGAATCATTGTCATGCGTTGGCCAACGCGCGGGAAAAGCCAATAAATCTGAGGGGGTTGCTTGTACGGGAAGCTATATATGGGAGTCGATGATCGTGGCGCACTGTTGATCAGCGGAGAGAAAGACTCGGTGGTATGATTAAAGCCAGTCGTTGAATCGACTGGATGGGTCTTCTCGGGAGAGTATTGTTAAAGAGGCACAGACGATCGAAGTTTGAATTCGAGGTGAAATGGTCCGAAGATATCTAGGGTTTTTTTTATAGAAATGTATGTTACATGTCATGCTTCGTTAGTTTAATTCACTGATTGGATAGAATACGGTGCTCTTAAAGGATTTGCAGATTTAAGAAAAAAAAATGGTAGGCAAATCCAGAAACGAATAATACGCTGAGTCGTAGGTGAACCGTCTTCGTTAAACTTGAAGTTTAGAATATTACGAAAAATATTTTCAAATTTCATGATTAATAAAACTTAATCGTATAGGTCACTATATTGTATTCATTCTCTTTGTCATTAACGTACGACCCTAAAGTATAATAATTATACAATAACAACTTGACAGACATGACTTGACAGTCCACGCAATTAAATAATTTAACCTCTCATGTCACGAACAAACATCACAAACAACTAACGCCAAAACCGCATCTGACAAAACCACAACACTCGCATCGTCCCAGACACGTAGGTTAACATACGTATAGGTCTGCGGTGGTGAATTGTTCGGCATATAAGCTCTTGAACTAACAATAAATAATATACTCACGTTCTAATGTGTTTATCAAAGACGAGGTTGGTGAATACGTAACATGTGGGACTACCGCGCTGCCGGCAATGTCTTTTATAGCTCTATTACCTATATAACAATTTTGTTAAAGACAAGAGCTACGCCGAGTTGGCACAGTAAGTACGACACATAACATAACATGTTAGGTTATTAGATAAAGAGTTAAAAAAATGTTGGTAAAGATTATTTTCGAGCCGCGATACTTATACAGGTGTAGACAAAAATAAATAATAGAACAATTAATATCTGATGTATATGGCAACCTAAATGACTATAATACATAAGATATACATACAACAAAACTTAGCAAAAAAGCAAACGTGCACTGAAACACAGTTATACGTATACCTATACTTTCCCTAAATCCCGTTCAACATTCACTTGTCACGTATACAGATTTTCAGAATATACAGAGAGACACACAACTGCACACCAATTCCGGAGCATATCAGCAGCTCACAGGAAACGCAGCTCGACGGTTTTTCGCCTTGCGCGCGCTTGTACGCTCACGTCGATAAAGCCGCAAGCGCTATTACGGCTTCGCGGTGGTGCTTTCGTCATAAAACCGAGGGACTCGATAAATCAGCGCTATAAATCAGTGCGCTCTCGGTGTTGTAAGTGAATAAATGAATCTATCTACACTAGAGTTTTGTTCGAATGATAATACGCTTTTGGCACGCGCCAGTTTCTTAATGGCTGTATAAAAAAAAATGTTACGGTTTTGTATATGGTGAAAGAGACGTAATACTAATATGCGCTTATATTTATATTATTTATCCTTTTTTAAGGAAAACTTCTACTTTGTGCAGAGTAAATCTTTACAAGCTTTCAACTTGCAGCATTCAAAATGTTAATCTTCGATGAACAGATTTTATTTGAGTATTCGATTGAGCTGTATATATACGTAATTTTAAATCGCGCAGATAATTTACAACAAGCTATAAAAACTTGCAGAATACAAAGCCGATCAAACTAAACACAATAGAATCATTATATTATACGTGTATCACGTGTGTCTGAGCAAAATAGCCATCAATTATAAATAAATAGTTTGTCCGTTAATAAATTTTCATACAATGGTCTCTAGTATTCATCACCATCAATCACCCACGGAACAAGTCTCAATAAATTTTCTTGTATGTGAAATATTATTACAAAGCATATCACACATCTCGTTTGAAAATTTTCAAAGTTTAAAATTCCCAATTATACATAGAACTCCAAATAAAACACTTATTTTCGACGTCAAAATAACAAATATTCGACACGCTGCTTTGTATTTAGTGATAAACATATAGTAATTCATTTAAATTTACAAGCTGTAGATTATATTTTTGACACCAAAGTGCGATCGAATTTCAACGCTTGCTCTCATCGCTGTCTGTATACTGCACAGCATATCTATTTCCAGAGTGACACTCTTCTCGCTATACAAACGTATGTATCCATACGTTACTACTCAAAGCATCAATATGTATAGTCAAAGCGCGCCCCCATAAATCAATCGACTAAAGCATATATTCTTCCACATCCTTGCCCACCGTGTAGTGTATAGCTGCAAATCAACCAAGTCGTCGACGAGGAGGTGCGAGTGAACGTGGCCTTAAATCTCCCCGGCGCATCGATATATATGGCAGCTCTTTTTTTTCGTCACGCTGATGTATAGGTATATAGAATGAAGAGATTTTAATACTAGCTCTCGCTCTTTTCTTCGAGCGCTGGTCTTCCTTTCTTCTTCGAGGTACATTGGCTTTCTGCTTTTCCGTCGCTTGTTCCTGTTCCTCGCAGGTTTCTGTAATTTTTTTTCTTCGACCTCGTTTTTTTTCTCAGATGTTACAAGAGGCAGGAGCTTTTTCTACACGTAGGACTCATTGTGCAACTTTTTTCTTGTGTTTCTGTTTGGACCGTAACATTTTTCTTTTTTATTAAAAGTTCGTACTGAGCACTTCAGAAATAAGTATGATATCTCGTAACTTATAATTAAGCTAAATTTTGTAAATTCTTAAGTAAATGTAGTTTTGATACTTATTATAAATTTATTAATGGGTTCACTTGAGCAGAAAATATCTCAGTATCATTAAGAAAAAAAAAACATTACTTTTAGTAAACGAATGATCAATCTTGATGTGTCTCCCCTAGAAATGCTGATCATCCTACTCCGAAAATCCGCCCATCAAGTAACGTTCAGCTTTGCTAATCAGCCGCACGTCCTAAAAGAAAACTTTGGCCTGATGCGTAATCCGATTTCCGAGTAAAAAAAAGTTAATTCATTCTACAGAGGCATCCCGTTGCTCTGTTCTCTTCCTTTTAGCACGAGCTTTAATATAGCACCTGTTTCATTATAGTTTTGAAGTAAGCCTCTCCGCAACATGTATATAAGACAGCGCATTGCGACACAGCTGTTTTGCGGAAGATTATAATAATTTACTATTCATTCGTACGATTAACAGCCGAATGTAACAAATTATTTTTATCGGGCTTCTATTTTCGACTGAAACTGTGCGGTCATAACTACCAACATTAATGCTCTTGACACTCGGTGAGATCCATACTGCTCTCTCATCCCTCTCCGGCTCCCCTCACCCTACCGCAAATGGCCTTTTTCAAAGGGCCAAAACATTCTCGACCCAAACGAGGGATATGGTATACAGCCGAAACTCATCTCGAGAGTCATCCCGAAGTATAGGAGGACCTCTCTGAGAGACACTCGCTAGAAGGTCGTCCCGCACACGCAAGCAAGATCCTATCCTCTTTTAGCATCCTTCTCCCGAAAAAAAGTGAACGTCCGATTAAGCGCGGTGACACCTCATTTCTCCACTTCGACGACGCTGCCGTCAGCTTCTTCTTTCGAAAACACTCGCCGTGAGAGAGCGTCTTTCAATCTACCTCGAAGCTGCTTAATTGGATTTCAGTCCTTCCTGCGACTGAGAGCTGATAACGAAGCTTTGTTTTATTATGCATTTTTGCGCGAAAGGAATCGTAAAGTTGAAATAAAATGCATGACCTATACGCGCTTGAATTAGGTCTAGGTCTAGTGCATCGAATATAATTTCTATAACAAAGGCCAAAGTTCGCTATATATACGCGGCGAGTCATAATTTTACGAGCATCCTTACAATTTCGAACAAAGCGAAAATTCACATTGGGCACGTCGTAAATCATGCCAAACTTCCGCCGAAAACAGTCATACCCCACAAATATAATATATAATAATCGAGCAAACTAATAGTTAAAACAACGTTCCAAGAAAGCATTTCTATTATATATCTTCGAATTGAAAAAAAGCAACGCGTTTCGCATCGCAATATTTTCTTCTTCCGAACTGCAAGCTCTTTCCACGCACAGACGAAGCCCGTTCCTTTGGCGTATATTTATCGACGATATATTTCCCCGCATGCGCGTAAAAGTGTCCTCGTAATATAAATGCCTGCTGCTATACCGATACGTGCATGCTTGTTCAGTCACCGGCTTATTCTGCTGATGGAGCAAGTTTTTCAGAAATCGCATCGATATAACGCGACGATTTTACGCAGTCGTAATGTCGTCGCGGTATCGCAAGCCTGGCAGTTTGATGTTGCGCGTGTATAGAATCGATTTCGCGCGCACGTATAGATATACATACGCCGCTGCCGACTATTGAGAGTTTGGAAAAATATACGAATGAGCGATTTACGATACGAGCGAATGGTTGAGGTGAAATATAAGTCGACGGCCATTAAGACAAGTATTGATTTTTAGAGGCTTGCAAATCACGCGGTATAGATAATTAAAATATTCGCTTTTGCGTTGATATTTTTGAGCTTGATATTATTGTATTGATGACTATTGCTGTTTTGTTCACGGTTTGACTGGGTTGAGAAATAAATGATAATCAAGCGTGGCACATAAGGTTAAAGTATAATCACGAGAGCGCGTTTCTACTTGTGTCGATGCCCATGCGAGAGTGCCCGTTGTTGACAGCTCTGGCTGCCAAGAACTCTCGGTCAGATTAACCGTAGTTACGCCCTCTCTCGCGTATACCT